>JANZXV010000210.1:11172551-11183763 GCA_027576455.1 Erythroxylum roigii
CTATGAACAAAACGCGCTAAAGGGGATTGCCTTTAGGGCACTACTCTAACAATCTTAACGTTCTGTACACACATAAGGCGACTTACAATAGTGTACAAGTCGACTTATCAGAACCGTGCAAGCATAAGTCGACTTACACAAGGGTACAAGTCGACTTACCCTTACAGTTGCATTTTAGTACAGCTTTCCATCCACAAACTGATGGTCAATCAGAAAGGACAATACGGACATTGGAGGCAAAGTTAAGAGCTTGTGTTATAGACTTCAAAGGTTCATGGGATAATCATTTACCTTTAATCGAGTTTGCTTATAATAATTCCTATCACTCAGGAATACAGATCGCACCTTATGAAGCTTTATATGGTAGGAGGTGCAATTGTCAGTTATCTAACTATGGATTCTTGCTACTTAGGTAAAGGTATCCTTTAATCAAATACATACAAACTATTTATATAAACTTAGATAAATTACTTTTACTCAACAATTTATTACTTATTATGCCTTTAACATTGTAGTAATGTTGAATATAAATTCAATAACAAATGCTCAAAAGCATGAATTAAAAATATATATCATCTTTATCATATTATGTATTAGCAAAGAAAAATCATGTAATCATTTTTCCTTTTAAAGACAACTATTATTAATTAGAAAAGTTGCAATTGTCTTCTTTTTCAATCTTGCAATCGAGAAGCACACTAGAAACTTAACATTCACATGCTTCCTCAAGGGACCATTGCCATCACTTTTGCTCCAAACCATAACTCAGGCACAAATCACCAGCTAGACATTAGCTCCACACGTCTCCTTGGTCAATGAGGTCAGTGAAAATGATGGCGACAATAATATCCCCTTTGTTCATCTGCTTTAGTCTTCAAAGAATCTCCTTCTCTTTGCAAGCAATCAACACCCCCATCATTCACTTGTTACCTTGCAGCTACAACACCAAGCTTCAAGAACTAAAGCCTTCTCTAATAGCTCAAACGTTGCTAGCAACACAACCCAAAACAACCACATTGATGACAGCCAATAACTACATGCAATACTAAGGATTTGGGAGTATAACCTTAATGTTTTTTGTTCCAAATTCTAGGTCTTAGATGGCTTAGGCTTTTAAGTCTGTAAAAAATTTATAAATCTAAACTTTTCAAATTTCATGTAGGTTAAGGATTCACATCATTTATCTAAATTTTTTAGATTTTAATAATAATTAGATCCTAATCTAATTTTTAGATTTTATGATTAAAAGTTGTTAATATGAATTTTTGTATTTTAATATTCATATTTAATTTGCAAACTTTTTGCAATTTAATTTCAAAATTATAGTCAATAGCAATAAAACATTTTTAATCAAGTCACATAATTACATTTGTATTTGATAGCACTATTTAGAAATCAAGGCGAGATGTGACCACGCGTGTAGAGGAATAATAACAAACATTTTTATTTGACTTTTCAAAAGCTAAAATTACTTTAAAATTCTATAAGATGATTAATGTTGTTATGAATTCATACCTTATTATATATTAATTGAAGTTTATTTCAAACCATATCTAAAACAGATAGAGAAGAATTATATATTGGAAGTTCCTTCAAAAGAGATAGATATATGGACTCACTACCTCATCGTAACCACTGTATCCACACATACATTTGTCCTGTAATAGTATCCCCACAAAAATGTTAAGACAACTTTGCAAGTGGTACAGAGAGGGCAAGCAAAAAGTGGTAGCTCTTTTAGAGTTCAAGCTTATTTATAACAATGTTCAAATCTTTTAGCAATTTAATTAAAATATTCTAATTTCAAATAAACTTTCATTAAAATTACAACAAATTCTAATTAAATGTCAACTGGGTCCAAATAAGATACAATATCTCATATTGATTCTTATGTATTAAATACCTTATATTTGAACTTCACAATGAAGTCAAGCTTAATTAAATTACTTTTTTTCTTTTTTCAACCGTTCTTTGTATATGACTCGTTAAGTTCTTGAAGATGTGGACAATGGATATAAATTATAACCTTAAATTATACTCAAGATTAGATAAATTAAACTCCTTTAGTTTATCTTTAATTCTCTAACTGAATATTTTATATCTATAAATCAAGATTAACACTTTGTAACACATCCAGACTATCCGAATATTTAGAAAAATCAAAATGATTTTGACTAACTTTTTTGTGCATGATTTTGTCCTATAATTCAATCCTTTTATCATACAATATTCTAATTAAATAGAGTATGGAAATAATATCAACCTCATTTAAGTCTAATCATAATGATTATCCATTATTAGTAATTGATTCAATTAATAATATTTTTAAAAAATTTCAAAGTGTGATTCTACGTTGGCAAATGATTACTTGAATTAATACTAATAAAAATAAAAATTATCCATAATTACTTTAGGTGTTAAATCTTCTATTGATCATTCAATTACCTTTATATTGTTCATACTATATATATCTAAGAACTACTGATTCGGCTAATCTAGTCATTATAATCAAAAATACAAAAATTTCTACATTAAATACTTTGAAAATATTAAATCAAAAGATCATTTATACAATCTTCATTACAAAAATTTTCATTGAAGTAATATTCAAATAAAATTTTCATATAGGTACAATTCAATAAATTTTCTGTAGAAAGTATTCACAGGTTTATTTAAATATCTCCATACTTTAATTTAAAAGATCGACTACTTCTTAAAGAAGAAATATAACACGTGTTAATTTTTTTTACACTACTAATGTCCAGTAACAATGATTAAGAACAATTTAGAATAATATATAAATGTAATATAAATCTATGATTTAATTTGCAATATATATTCACTTCATAAACTTTTTTGAATACGTATAAGATAAAATTTGTTTTGAAATAATTATGTCACTAAAAAACAACCAACGAATCAATTATAATGTACAAACCAACACTAAGTTTATGCTTCTCACCATTAATTAAGTGTTAACTTATGTAGTAAAAGGATAAAATATCATTGGATTTAAAATCTTGACACGCCATATCTTTATATATATATCTAAAATCTTGGCATGCCATATCTTTATATATATATATATAGAGAGAGAGAGAGAGAGAGAGAGAGTAATATCAAATACATTTTACATACATAATTATATGATATTCAAGTAAACAATTTTTTAATTGATAAACTAGCAAATATATGAAAACTTTATGATATACTTGTAATTTTAAATTTTTCGTTTTTCAAATATTACAGCCTTTTCAATTCCAGTCTCATCAGTTTGGTACATCTAAAATTCTATCGCGGTAAAACTCATCAAAGGAATTGAATTATGGTCAATAAAGTAGGGATGGTTTACTTATTAATTCAGCTGTAATCCATTTACGAAATGCCATAATAGCAATGTTTAATATGATAGTTCATGTTAAATATAACGATAGTCCCCATATTATTCAAACAGAAAGTTCCAGTTTAGACCAAAGTGAGTAGGCTCCATCTCCTTTAATTTAAACAGATAGTTCATGTTATACTCCTCACTTGATTTACGAGTTTTGATGGATGAAGTACGGCCAACTTGAGCGCAGGACACTTGGGTCAAGATTTGTCAACATAGATATACCCAACCCATGACAAAGATATGAACTAGACTAGCTGTCAACTTTCTCCAACCGGTAACCCAAAACTTGAAACGTTGGGCTGCGAGTTTCACCCAAAACACAATGTCATGGATGTTAATCTCAAACAATTGGTTCCAGGAGGAGAAAAGCATCCACAGAATTGGTTACCAAGGCAAATGGACAAGCTAAAACAAATGGTTGAAAATGTCTTCAGACGATTGGAACACGAAGGAACTGGGCCTGTATGTCAGGCAATTCATTCGCCGCGCTAATATTGTTAGTCGTCAAATTTGAAATGCAAATTACAATTCTGCTCAGCAGTATCATGTCTGATCAGAGATTTTTAAACAGTAGCATAAGCACCGGACTGGTTGCTTAGCAGTATTTCCGACAAATAATGACTTAGCCATGCCAGGCTCCCACAGGAGCCATTTCATTGGGCTAGGAGAATCATCACGTTGCATATTTCTTCAAATACTGAGAGATAGCTGGGCCAGTTTTCTTGCTTTAGCTCTCAAATAGAGTCAACAGTCACTCGGAAACTACCAAATCTTCCAACAGCTACTAGATCACTAGACTAACAAAGTGCCCCAAGTACAGCATCGCATGATAAGTTCAAAAATATTCAATGAGCTATCAGAATTAAAGTGTGAACCAAGCTGAGGAGAGTATCATATCATTTCGAGGTCCCTAACCACTGAAGTCTGAGATGAGATCTTCCAATTCATCAATAATAGCTTTATGGCAGAAAAAATATTGCTCCTAATAAGAAAGGGAAAAAAAAACAGAACCATTAGAATAACTGAAGGAAGGAGAGTGTGAAATGAGAATTTATTGGCATTTCTACTAAATACCCATATAACTGACTATATTATTGACCACAACTTGCACATATCCTGCCACACCAACCAAGTGTCAAAACTCCCAAAAAAGAAAAAGAATAAAATGGGAAAAGATATATCAGAAAAGAGGACGACATAGAATTTATCCATGAAGAGCAGGTAAATATTAAGTAAAAAGATGTGATGTGGCACAATAGCCAAGAACAGGAAAGTAGCAGAAAATAAAATTAAAAAAGGAGAGGTAGAGATTGATGAGAGTTCAAGGAGATACCATGGTTTGAACCATCCCAATTCGTTGAGACCTAAAAATGGAGATAGTATTAGCAAGATCTAAAGCAGACAAGTCACCAATAAGAATTCGCTGAATTGTATTGTGAATCGCACAGTATGTCCCAGTTCTACCAATACCAGCACTGCATGAGAAAGAAATTGTCACAGCTGTGGAAATAAATACCAATAAGACTGAAATGAACAGAAGAAACAAACATAAAGTGAACCTGCAGTGGACCACTATTGGGCCAAGACTGGGTGGTAAATGATATAATCTCTTCAAAATTTCTCTCACAGCAAGAGTGTCCTTTGGGACTCCATGGTCAGGCCATTCTGGATATTGAATATGCAAAACAGAGAGGGGTGGCTCCTCTGACTACAACAAAAAATAACAAGTAATTTTTTGTCAGTACATAGGAGGGTGTGTGAAGAGCCCAAATATAGAGTTCCAGAAAGCAACAAAGGAAAGTCGAATGACAGCAAATGCACTCAGCAGCTTCACATCAAGTGCCATAGCCATATTGCAATAAGTAACGTATCCAATCTGTTAAAATCAAGCAAATGGAAATAGAATAGACCGCTCTGAACAATTTTCCTTTTGAAAAAATCTAGATGCAGTTTTATATACATATATCAAAATCCAGGGTTTCACCTTCAATTTGTTTAATAATAAGCATAGAATTATAGACAAAGAAAGCACAATCATCAAGATTTTTCTCAACTCAGATACTATGTGAAACAAATTCTTAAGTTTTTCTGGCCATTCATCAACCACGAGCAGTCACTCCATTCCTGACCCATCAACCAGGGAGAAAGAGCAAGAAAACAAAACAAAATAGAGGAAAAACAACTTGATGTTCTCTCAGGCCACAGACAGATATTCTGATAAGGAAGATTCAGCCAGTAATTCTTTGCAGAGTGGAATCAGCCTAAGCACCAACCAAAACACGTATGAAATTTGTTGCACTTTTTTCTTTTTGCGCATGGAAAACTAAAAACGGATATATGTTCTAGTTATTACCCTCAAACAAGAAAAAGCATACCCCCCATACCATCAATAAAAAGAAAGAACAAGAAAAGAACACAAATAGAGAAACAAAAAATTATGAGGATTTCCAGGACCAATGACAGGAATGTTCCGCTAAGAAAATTCAATTAATCTATACAAAAGGAATCAGCATAAGCACAAAGCAAAACACCTAAAAAATTATCCTATTTTGTTTGAATAAGTATAAAACAGTTAAATACTTCAGTCGTTACCTTCAAACAACCAAACACAATAAATGCTTTAGTTATTACCCTCCAGCAACTGAAGACATTAAATGCTTTAGTTATTACCCTCAAATAACCAAACACATGCCTTCCATACCATCAATCAGTTTCATAGCACACAGCCTAACTCCACATACAAAGGAGCAAAAGTAGAAAGGTCCTGTCTACTTCTTACGTGACTAGATTACTGTTGGATGATGGCTGTACAAAGGACATGAATTATAGACTCAATTTCCTTTCTTCTCAAACAGCAATTAAATTAATTTACTTTACAAAACTTCTGTTTCTATTTTTCTCCTGCTAAACAGTTAAAGTTAGCAAATGCTAACTTCAACAGCAACATGAATTCAATGGTTCCTATCCATATCAGGAACCGACAAGTAAAATGAATGTTTAGAAAAGCAGATACAAGCAAAATAAGCAAGTAAAAAGAAATACTCTACAATAGTTACCGTTCTTAACTAGCTATGTTAAAAAGAGAAAAATATGATATATCCCTCTCAAAATGCAATTATGAAGACCACAAAGAATTTTCCACACAGAAAAAATGCAACGAATCTGCTAAAAATTCTTAATACCTAATGGCAAATGCTTCTATTTGTAAAGATCTCACTTGTTATACCAACAACAATATCCCAAGCATTTTGACTTCACTGGTTTTGTTTTCTTTATGAGCAGCTAAGATCCTAAAACATCTTGAATTTAAAACAGACATATGAACAGAAACCCATAGTTAAAGAAAAACAGGGAGAAAGCTTAAATAATTGCCTTTTCCAACCCTCAAAGAAATGAAATCTTAATCACCTTGCATGACTAACAATAAAATGTGATCTACCTCCAATAATTTAATATTATCATTCATCTACATTAGAATGTGAAAATAAATCTAAGCATTTTTTATGATTTTTTTCGAAATATTGGGCCCATAAATGTCTCAAAGAAGGATCTACATGAAACTAGCACCTTCATTTGCCTCAAAATGAAAGTAAAAATCCCACAGTAGGGTCTTAGTGTTTCTCCTCAATTTAGAATCATAAAAATGTTCATTTTATCTTACTTAAAACCTAAAACTATTTGAATTTAATTATGTGATGATGATCAAGGATTGTGATCCAAATATCCAGAGTACTGAAATCATACCAAGAAGAGAAGAGGCAGTGTACAAATAAAGTTTAACTACTCTGCTACTTGTATCTCATAGGATACCATGCATACACATCTGTGTATGTCATTACATTTACCCATAAACATACCTGGCTGCAACATTTCACATATTTGGCTTGACTAAACAATCCACATGCCAGTATCAACAAATAGATCATCTTGTAATTTTGTTTGGCTCTTTTGTACAAGATTAGAATAAACACACCTCTTTATAGGCCACGTCCAAGTTTCGCAATATCAGTGAAGTGTCAATAGATCTCAACCATTTGGTGACTATACATATATTTCCAAAATTTCTAGGACCATCTTCTGCCTGAAAGTAGTCTCCACATTTTACCATCTATGAATAAATGAAAATTAACAAGTCATTGTCAAATTTAAAATAATAATAAAACATAAACAACACTCAGCGTTCAAATATAGAAAAGTAAGTAAAAGATAAAAAATCAACAAAACTGGCATCATCTGGTATCTGCTTTCATGGTTCACTCACAAAGTCAGTGAAACATGAAATCTAGTGTTCGATATGTGTAGTGTTCTGTTGCTATATTGTTGATGATTATTGTTTAGGTTATTTTGGAGATATATTATATTCTTGGATTGGCTACAATGTCTTTACAACTTTTGCATCTACCGTGATATTGTGAAGAGAATGACAATGCAAATCAAGCCTGTTAAGGGAATAGGCATGGTACCCATTCTTTTCTAGTGAAATTTCCAGATGCTCAGCAACTGTTCAAAAGTAATAGCATATTCTATGGATGCAAAGTATTAAACTAAAGTCAACACAGTAAAGTACCCTATAGTTGTCAACTAAACGCGTAAGCATCACAACTGCAGGGGAATGATTCTGAACTACCATCTCCCAGAAATCCTCAAAGGTGTGTGGTAGTGGACCTTGTGTGGCAATAAACTGAGAAACACCATCAGAAGTCTGCAAAAGACAGAAAATCCAAAATGAATGCATTAAAAGGGCACATTACTAGCAACTCATTTACATTTGTGTACACAAGAAAAAGGAACAAAATCACTAGGTAACTCCTACCTTGACGAAGCTTGCATTTATGTATCCTCTTGCTGATGGTCGATAATCCTTGCATGGATTCAGAACAACCCTATTTTCGTCAACTGAAATCAATAACAGCTTAAAAATCAACTAGTCACAGTGTCTTCAAGTATGATGATGTCTCAAAAAGTTGGAAAAGCAGCTTACATGGGATGACATCCATGTAACGATTTTTGCTGCTATTGACCACATCAAGAGCCACCTCACAGCTCCCTGCCATTTGACGTGCGCTTATCCTTCTTGCCTGCACCCACATTACACCAGAGCACCAAAAAGCATGTTATTAGCTTTGTCGATTAGAATCTAAACTAAATCCTGAATTTTATGGGAACTAGGAGCCTTTTATATTTCCAAAGTATTCATCTGATGCATAATCATCCTACATAATTATTATCTGATAGCATTGCCTAAAACATTGATTAACAAGCACAAGTACTTATGTTTTCATAAGAAAGAAGCAAATAAAAAGTGCCATTAACAATTATTTATCCAATTAAAACACATGCCTCTCTGTTTCTATCGACAGAAAGATTCGAGGCACCGTAATGAAAAGAAAAGGCTCTGCAAAACAGTTATAAAGCATTTAATATTTAAGTTGCTAGGCTCACAAACTGTTTAGTCCCCCTATAATCTTTGTTACTGGAAATAAACATATAAGTTTGCTCCCAAAGAATAACACTTTCAATATTTAATTTTTCCCTTTTCACTCATTTACTGGGTAGCCAACCGCAAGCAAAACTTTCAATAATGACACAGCAGACGATAATTCGAAAGCAGACCTGCAAACGAGCAAACTCTTGGGTAATTTTCTCTGGACAGCGGAGCTTGTCTTTGAGGAACCCCAGAGCCTGGGAGCAGTACTTGTATTGATCGGAAGTAAGAGAAAGCCTCGGTGGAGGATCCGGAGAGAACTCAAAACGTCGATGGAGGGGATTATCAGAAGATGAGCTGGCCATTGCCGATCTCCGAGAACGGCGGGAATGAGCACGAGAAGAGATGAAATTTCCCAGTTGCAATAAGTGTAGCGTCGTTGTGCTTGACTTTAGTTTGGTTTCCTTAGTTGTACCGAAGTCCGATGGTGAAATAATATTTTATAATATTTAAATAACCTTTTATATAATGAATATTTAAACAATTAATCTAAATTTATGTTATATTTTTTTAAAAGCTAGAAACCGATTTATTAAACAATTTTAAATCTAGAAACCCATTTGCTACCAATCTAACTACTAAATTAATTATTAGGATATTAATTGTTTTGACAATAATTATTACAAAAATGCAAGTAATATAAAATAAAATAAAGAAGCAAAAAATACAAAAAAAAATACATAATTCCACCAATTTATATGACATATGTCTACAAACAAGTAAGAATGGCAATCAGACCCGAGCCTGGCCCAGTGCACCCCCGGATTGACCAAGACTCGAGACAAGCCTTGGACCCAAATTTTCAAAAAAAAATTGAGCCTTAGGCAAGGTTCAAGTTAGGGCTGCCCAAGCCTAAGGTAAAGTCTAAAAATGACGTCATTTTTGTATTTTAATTTTAAAAAATCAGGCCAGACCGAATTAGGCTTCGGCTCTTGTCTTCTACCTCAAGTCCGATCGTTTATATACACCTAAACATTGCTTTTGATATAAACTATTTGTAGGTGATCTCTTCTAATACTTACTGTCAAGTTATTTCTATAACAAAGCAAACAATTGTTTCATCAACCACCTCTTTCAAGTCCTCCTCTTCCAAACTTAACAATATTGTGTTGTGTGCCTTACATAAAATCTTTTCCTTCTCTATTATCACCAAATTCTTTAGCAGTTTTTGTTCTCCATTTACCACTGCTCTGCATCTCTATTGAACAAAAATTGCTATAATCTTCACTTTCTATAGAGTTAAATCTTTTGATCCATTAAACTTCTCAATACCGAACTTATGTAAAGACATCTTAACAGTAAACCTTAGCTTCGTAAGAATAATTTAGGCTTTCGTACCAATTGTTATGCTATCAATTGCTCTAATACTAATTATTACAATATCAACTGTTTTGATAACAATTATTGCAAAAACAGAAGCAATATAAAAGAAAATAAGGAAATAAAACATAAAAATATTCATGTGTCTCGACTAATCTATGTTACCTAACATAACTTCCCAAAAGTTCTTTCTTAGATCCTTTAAGGTCACTCTTCCAAGTCCCTTATCAAACTATTTAGGGACTAGAGGAACCTATAAGAAGTTAAATCACGTTGAAACTTTATTACTATAGAAGGCTAAGGTCATTAACGTTCTAAGGTCATCAATTTTTTCTCATGGGATCGACACCTTTTGGTTGGGTTGTCATGCTAGGCCCGGCTCCAAGCCCATGCATCGACGGCTCATTCGTAAATGGTAACCTCTCATGCATACGTAAATACCTATGTAAAGACCTAAACCTAGCAGCTATTCCATATATAAGGTACTACTTTGCCATGATATAGGTACGAGATTAGAACCTTGATTTTCTTTGTTCCTAGCTACTAAAACCCCTACCAAAAGACTAACTTGAGTATCGGAGGGGCCTGCCGGCAATCAACCCCCGGTGTACCTTGTGTTATTTTACAGGTATTATTTTGCTAAGGTCAGTCAGAACTATGGATCTAAGCAACGGCATCCAGCCCCATCAAGATCAGACAGAACCAGTTGGCCCCCACCGTGGGGCCCGGCGTCAAGACACCACATCTAGAAACACACAGATCAGTCAGGCGGCAGCAGCCAATCCTGATATAGCCGTCGTCGCGGCACTTGCGCTATAACAGATGGGTTTGCAATTACTTGCCGCTTTCCCGCCAACACATCACGATTCTCACACGCAATCTTCGCACCCGCATGATCAACAACAACCTCAAAACCCAGATCAAGAAGAACAAAGTGTAGCCTTGGAGGACAACGCCGGAACTAACTCACAAAGCACGCACCCTTCTGCACCTCCACGAACCTCCCTCACCCAAAG
>JANZXV010000210.1:11258111-11268236 GCA_027576455.1 Erythroxylum roigii
AGGTCAAGTCTGCCAGAAACTCAAAAACAGTGCAATTCAAGTCTATTTGTTTCATTTATGCATTTTACGTCAACGGACCTCGAATAATGCTAAAACAAGATAAACCAGCCATAGATTAACATAAAATGAATGTAAATAACTCTGAATCAAGTCCTAAACATATATGAAAATATGAGTGTATTGGAGTAAATAAAGCAGTGTTATCTGAAAGTAAAACTATGAGGATGGATGGAGAAATACACGGGGTTCCCATTGTAGTGTTGGTTGATAGTGGCGCAAGCCACAATTTTATTTCTCCTAAACTCGCTAACGGTCTAGGATTAACGATATAACTTACCAGGACATTGGGAATCAGATTGGGTGATGGCCATAAGGTAACAACCAATAAGAGGTATATAGGAATTCCCATTCGGTTGGGGAAGTTAAGAGCTGATGGTAGATGCATACATGTTGGATTTGGGAGGAATGGATATTATTTTAGGGGTGGCTTGCTTGCAAACGTTGTGTAAGGTCATCGTAGATTGGAAAGAAATGACTATGCAATTCCAATATGCTGGACGAAGTGTAGAGTTATGTGGCAATGCAAACACCAAGGCAGTCCATAAAAGAGGAATTCAGTGCCCAAAAGGTCCAGCACCCTTGCATAGCCTATTAGAGAGTTTGTTTGACAACTTTCAATCAACAGAAGTTGTTGAGACAACAGGGAAGCAACAACCTCAACTTAACAGGAACAGGAGGAGATGAATATGGTGCTAACACAATTTCCGAAAGTAATCCAAGAGATTGGAGGAAAGGAGCCATGCTCATGCTATTGTTCTGCAGCAAGGTCACGATCCAATTAGTGTAAGGCCATACCGATACTCTCATCATCACAAAGATGAAATTGAGAAACAGGTTCAACAAATGTTGCAAGTAGGCATCATATGACCTAGTTCAAGTGCTTATTCTAGCCCTGTCATTTTAGTCAAGAAGAAAGATACTTCATGGAGAATGTGCGTAGATTATAGAGCATTAAACAGACTCACGATAATAGGTAAGTATCCTATTCCAGTGGTGGATGAACTTTTAGATGAATTGCATAATGCTCATGTTTTCTCTAAGCTAGATCTCAAAGTCCGGATATCACCAAATTAGGGTCATGGAGGAGGACGTCCACAAGACAACTTTATGGACGCATGATGGTCACTATGAGTTCCTAGTGATACCGTTTGGATTGACTAATGCACCGGCTACTTTCCAGTCTCCAATGAATGACATTTTCAGACCTTTTCTTAGAAGGTTTGTTTTATTTTTTTAATGACATTCTGGTCTATAGTGCAGATTGGGATACTCACCTCTTCTATATATCAAGAGTCTTGGAGGTTTTGAAAAGAAATTAGTTTGTGACTAACAAACAGAAGTGCAATTTTGGGAGACGAACGGTGGAGTATTTGGGGCATATCATTTCCAAAAAAGGGGTAGCTGTGGATCCCGCAAAGATTAGTAGTGTGTTGACATGGCCTACTCCTCGAAATGTTAAGGGAGTGAGGGGATTCCTTGGATTGACAGGGTATTATCGTAAGTTCATTATGGACTATGACTAAATAGCTAAGCCACTCGCTAAATTGACGAAGAAAGAGGGATTTCATTGGAGTTCAGCAACCTTAGAGTTCTTTGAGGCTCTAAAGAAGGCTTTAACAACATCTCTAGTATTAGCCCTTCCAAACTTTTCACAAACCTTTAAGATTGAATGCGATGCTTCAGGGAAAGGGGTTGGTGTCGTCTTGATGCAAAACAAAAGTCCAATAGCCTATTATAGTGAAGCATTCTCGGTAGAAAATCTCTCCAAGTCAGCCTATGAGGAGGAGTTAATGACTTTGGTATTAGCGGTGCATCATTGGCGTCACTATTTGCTTGGCAGGTCATTTGTGGTTTATTCTGACCAGAAAAGTATACGTCATCTGTTGCAACAATGGGTTACTACGACAGACCAACAATGTTGGATGGTTGAACTTCTAAGCTATCACTTTGAAATCATTTATAAACCCAGGCCAGACAACAAGGCTGCAGATGCCTTGTCACGGGTTTAAGAAGAGGGGGAGTTTAAGACCATCATTTCATATCCGCTTTGGGAAGAAGGTAAAACACTTCAATGGGAGGCACAGCAAGATCCGACAATTTGTAAAATTATACAGGATCTACAAAGCAGAACCCCAACTCCCGATCTGGTTTTTCATAACATTAGGGGGTTCTTCTGCACAAAGGGCGGTTGGTGATCTCAACTTCATCCCCATTTGTTCCACACCTCCAAACAAAATTTCATTCTTCCACTATTCGAGGGCGTTCAGGATATCTACGCACCTATAAGAGAATCGTGGGCAATCTTTACGGGATCAGAATGAAGAAATGTATACAGCAATTTGTTCAGTCTTGTGACACATGTGAAAGACAAAAATACGCTGCCACATCTCCGAGGGGACTGTTACTGTAGGATTTTTAAGGAAAAACTTTACTTTCTCTCAAATATATCTATGATAGAATATAGGGGTGAGTATTCGGGTAATTCGGGCCGAAATTTCACTGTTCGGGCCCGGCCCGACTTACCCAAAAAAATTTTCATCTTACCCGGCCCGAACCTGAACTTTTTCTAACCCGAGCTTACCCGACCCGAATTACCCGAATTACCGAATTATCCGGCCCGAATTACCCGAATTACCCAAAATTTTATAACGTAATTCGGGTAATTGGGTCGGCCCGAAATTTTTTGGAGTTACCCGACCCTGGCCCGAAAATAATTTGGGTAAAATCCGAATTACCCGAAATTCGAAAATTTGTTACCCGAATTAATTCGGGCCAGGCCGGGTAATCAGGCCGGCCCGAAATAATGCTCACCCCTAATAGAATACATTGAATTTATAAGGTACTTTGTACCCTTGTGAATTTATAAGGTACTTTGTACCTTTGGAAAAGACTAATAAAAACATAAATAATCTAACTATAGTAACTAAAATATACACTACCTTATTTCTAAGGATCCTTAACCCCATTTTAGGGATTCAAGTCCTTTATTCAAAAAATAGAAACAACTAGAAATTAGGAAAGGAAATCAAACTAAATCTTTTATTTTCTAACACTCTCCCTCAAGTTGGTGCATAGATATCATGCAACCCAACTTGCTAACAAGGAAGTCAAATGATGGCTTGCTCAGTCCCTTTGTGAGGATATCTGTTGTTTGTTGTTTTGTTGGAACAAATGGTATACAGATTAATCCTCCTAGCTTCTCTTTGATAAAATGTCGATCAACTTCAACGTGTTTAGTTCAATCATGTTGCATTGGGTTATTTGCTATATTGATTGCAGCTTTGTTATCGCAATATAACTTCATAGGAGTCTCTAAAGGCAACTTTAACTCTTTTAATATCCGCTACAGCCATAGTAGTTCACAAACACCATTGGCCATTACTCTATATTCAGCCTCAACACTATTTGCTACTACACTCTGCTTTTTACTTCTCCAAGTTACCAAATTATCCCACACGTAGGAACAACATCCAGTTGTTGATTTCTGATCAGTAGAGGACCCAACCCAATCTGCATCAATGTAGATTTCGATCCTGAATTGATTATTTTTTCTAAAACACAGGCCTTTTCCGGGAGATTTCTTCAGATACCGTAGGATACGATAGGTAGCCTCAAGCTGTTCCTTTGTAGGTGAGTACATAAATTGACTCACAAGGCTGACTGCGAGCTATGTCTAGCTGAGTGTGAGATAAATAAATTAACTTACCAACCAGCTTCTGATATCTTGTTGTATCAACTGGGCATCCTCCTTTGCTATTTCCCAGTTTCACATTTGGATCCACCGGTTTACATCCACTCATTCCTGTCTCTTTCAACAATCTAGTACATACTTTCTTTGGCTAACAACAGTCCCCCTTTTTGATCTTGCTACTTCCATTCCTAGGAAATATTTGAGAGAACCTAAATCTTTGATTTCAAATTTAGTAGCCAAATTCTTCTTTAACCAATAGTATTGTCAACCTTTGTGTGATTCTTAGTTCTTGATACAAACCTAGGAGTAATCCCTAAACTCTTCCTTTATTTACATTACATTTTCATTAGTTCCAGACTTAAATTCAAAGTCCCAAAAGCCCCCAAGTTTCAATTTATATGCCATTCAACATTAACTACACATGTTAGTTGAATTAAAAGGTGAAATGGAAAGAAAATATACCAATGTAAAAGCCACAAATCGACTTGTTTCAGACCAATCTGGCAACCCAGGCGCATGTCCATGCCATTGTAGCCTTTCTGCTGTTGGGAAGTCATTCAAACCGAGGGATTCACATTCACTGAACAAATAAATGAAAAGAATTGATGGAAAGATATTAGAAAAATAAAATAAATATGTAGTACTTGGCATGCCTAGAAATTACTCACTTTCGCAACTTTGTCATAAGGCAGCAAAATCGAGAAAAGTCTAATGTGGACTCCTCCTCCTTGTCCCACCTAAAATAGTTTATCTGCTACCAAACAAGCCAATCAATAGTTACAATCACAAATTAGGTTTAATAGAGAATCTAAATGTGAATAGGTTACAGATGATCACATAATTATCGTGGCAATAAGTATTGTTGTTTCCCCCTTTTGTGTGGCCATATTCATCACCCATGTATATCATTGGAACACCCTGGCAAGACGCAGATCACAATCAGTTTAGCTACAATGTCACATAGGGTATAAGATAGAACAAATCTATTGCTTGAACATAATTGTGAAGTTAATATGATACACACTGTCACGAATAGAATAAGAAATAATGAAACTAAAGCTCAAAAGTAAAGGCAATACTAAAAACAATTTCTGATAGTAAAATGTTGACTAGAAAACTGAGGCCCACAATATATTAAGGAATCACTAAATTTAGTCCACAAATGTTCAATGAAACGGTCCCAAAAAAGAGTTACAAAGTCTTTACAGCAATACAATTGATGCTACAATGAAAAGCATGGTAAGACACAGCACAAGGGTAGTAGCACCAAGATTTTTCTTTCTTTCCTTTTTTTCTTCCTTGATTTTATTTTTCCTTTTCAAAATATCTAAGAATAGAGTTGGACTAACAACTTTCAACAACCTCAAGTCATGGTACATGGTTCCATAAAAACTTACCACCTTAGGGGTTGGATGTGAGGCATTAAGGATAACAGTGGAATACATATTAAGAAAAACCACAATCAATTGTACCATGGTTAATTTCCAAAAAGAAAAAAAATTGAACCATGGTTATTGTTACAAAGGTTTTCCAAGACACCGAACTTATATTGAAGTCATGCTTACTCATTTGCACGGCAATCTCAATTAGGTTAGTTTAAGTGAAACTCAGTCTTTCTACGTGACCGTTAACCAACAAACCTTATTCTCGAACACCTTACGACTCTCGTAATGTTTAAGAACTACAATAAAAGCCAACTTTTATTACTTTCTCAAAAGTATACAAAGGAATGCTCTTTCTCAATTTGTTCCCTTCCCTTCTATTTCTGTTCTCAAGAGTCAAGGACCTCTTGACTTTAAAATTCAGAATCTTAATTGAACTGAACTAATTAGATCATCTTTATCATTATGAGATTAAATCACACTAACCAATTGGATGACACCTCCATCCAAATAAAATTCTACCTGATAAGATTTAACTACATTAAAACTAACAAAATAAGGGATTACATTTAATTACAAAGAATACATCCATATCTATGAAGAACTCTACTATCTTCAGATGATCCTCCCATATGGTCTTTATTTTTTAGAACTAATGTATGTCTATTGTAATATTATCTACCACATCATCCAAGATCTCTCTTAATCCCTATCAATTGATGCTAACTCATTCAAACTCAAAGTCTTTCACAGCACACTGATCCGATCTAATCCTTACCCATGTTAAGTCCATAAGTCATGATCTGTCTATTTGAATACACATTAAGTCCTTATAACTCTTACGTCTCCCTCATGCATGTGTTTTAACTATCCTTTAACTCAAGTTCTATCTCAAGCTAATTATACAGATTACGTTTTCCCACACTCCCCCTCAAGCTGGTGAATTGACATTGGCCATTCCCAGCTTGGATACATTGTTTTGAAACATTGACCTACTTAACCCTTTGGTAAGTATGTCTGCAAGTTGATTATGTGTAGCCACTCTCCAATTTCTCCTTGATAAAGTGTCTATCAAGTTTGATGTGCTTTGTTCTATCCTGTTATAATGGATTGTGAGCTATACTAATGGCAGACTAGTTATCACAATGGAGTCTCATTGGGCCGTCCCACTTGATCTTCAAAACTTTCAGAATAATCTTGTTATGACCAGCTACGTGAAACACTCCCAAGGTAAGCTCTTCAAGGGACAAGTGTATCAGAGACGTCTAATGAAAGTGGGAAGTTAGAGAGCAAGTATATCAAAGACGTGGCATGAAAGTGGGAAGTTAGTTGACTGCATAGTTTAGTTTAAATATTATTAATTCTGCTTTAATTATTCGGTTCAGATGTTCCTATTTATCAAGTTTTGATGTACTTAGTGGCTAGTGGTTTCCGTAGTGTAGGAGTTGGTTATTTTCATCTTATTAAAGTTGTAAGTGGGAACGAAAAGGAGGGAAAAAAAGAAGAAATTTTATCTTAAATTCTGAATTCAAGAGATCTTTGGGTTCTCTCTTAATGAGCCCATATTGTCATTCACCATAGGTCACAAAGGAAGAAATCAAATAAACATTCATCTCCTCAAAGTTTATAGGTTGCTTGTAAGGGGAAGGTTATGTCATGATGAGGAAGATCAACGATGAAGACGAAACAAAACAAAGTCGTACGGTGAAGTTTATTAAGAATACAAGACAGTGTTTAAATTAAACTACCATAACGGAAATACATAACTATTACATGTGTAGTGATACATATGAATCGCACACTGTGTAATAGCTGTTGTAATGGCTCAATGATGATATGGAATGAATCTTGTGATCTTTTCTCTCTCTAATTTCTCTCTCCCTAGATTCTTTTATCGCTATTCTAGAATCTCTTATTTTTATTGTTACCTAAACTAAAAACAATAAGAGAAATCTTCTAGAATCTCTTATTTTTATTGTTACCTAAACTAAAAACTATGAGAGAAATCTTCTAGCACGTAGAAATATGCCAAGCACTTTTCCTTTCTTTGAAATTATACAATGAAGCAAGCTTGAAGTTCAAGTGAAATTTTCAATATTTATTCAATCCAATCTTCACTTGATAGCTAAAAAGCCATTAAAGGACATTGAAAAAGATTTGTATCAACAAGTTAAGGCCAACAATATGCTATTCCTAATGCAGAATTTAAACATACATACATATATATATATATATATTAGTTTACTTTTTCTAATTAGAAAAGGAAATCATTTTTATTTTCATTTGTCCTTAGTAGTTTAGAGTTTAAGTCCATTAATGAATAATAAGAATCCTTATTAAATATGATTCCATACTTATTTTGGAAGCTTAGTGGGTTTTCTTATTCTATTAGGATCTGGGTTTCAAGACTTTTTTATCTCTGTGTTATGTTTTCAATGTTCAAGGGATAAGAAAATTAAACTTGTTTTTGAAGAATGAAGCTTTTCTCTATAAGGGTGATTCTTAGATACTCAAGAGTGATTCCTAAATTCTATTAGTGATTTCTAGAAACCTATTAGTGTGATTCCAATAGTTCTATTCAAGTCAATTCCCAGTTGTGATTCATAGTTCTTGATACAAACTTAGGAGTGATTCCTAGAACTATCCATAATTTGTTTCATTATTAAAATTTCAGATATCCCAATCTAGAATTCCAGCAATCCTAATATGAATTTAAGCAGCCCATATCCTCAATTCCAGACTTGAATCCTCAATTCAAGCACAATAAAAAAGAGCATGCAGCAGCCCCATATTTATAGTTTATGTGTGTTCCATCAAATTGTTAGAATGTCCTTTATTTGTCAGTCACAGATCTGAACTGAAGTAATGATGTGCCTAGTATTTAAAAATGATAAATTAACCCTTACTTGGGAAACCATGAGACATAAGAAGAAATTTCTCATCTGTCGTTTCCTTAATTTCTTCACATAAATGCTTGCAAATTCACCCTCCTGTAATCAGTTTAGCAGAGTAATGTGTATGCAGAAGAAGAAATATTGAACATTTAGAAAAATAGCTAATCATAAATTACCCATGACGGAAACAATAAATGATCATGATACCTGGCTTAGGACAAAAGGTATATAGAAAGAATTGAGATGCTATTGCTAGGAAATATAGTCTTTTTATTCAAGTAATTTATTTGGGAAACGTATATCCCCTTCCACTATGCAGAAACCAAGGTACTAAAGTTAAATATCAACAAGCACATCATGATTATCTCTTTAACTGATGTTTTAAATTGAACATCAATTCTAACAAAACGTTTCCTTAAATTTCCCAAGGCTGACACAATTTTAAATAACTTTTCATTAGTGAGTTTACCTGTCCACAGTTCCAGCTATTATTATGACTCTCTCCATCATTGTTATCTTCTCCATTAGCCAAGTTATGTTTCTGGTTATAAGTAACCAGATCGGCCAAAGTAAAACCATCATGAGCACAAATAAAGTTGATGCTGTTCCACGGTTTCCTCCCTCCTTCCTGACCCAGAGTCATTCAGAAATTACAAATTGTACAACTTTCCAGCCGAGAATTACAAAAGTATCGCAGACTTGTATGTTTGTATCCAATGACGATGCATGTTAAAGTGCAACCCTTGTTCAAATAAATTTACAAGAAAACCTAACCGATCACTCTTAGATGACTTCTAGTTCAAGAAAAACTTCACAAAAACAAAATTAAAGTCAACTCATCATAGATTCCAACTCTATGAGATACATCAAAAGTTTTTCCATATATAAGTACAGGCAAAAACATAGAAGAGGAATGGGAGAAAACAATAGAAGCAAACCACATAAATAAATGAAATGAATAAGAAGGCGATTTCAATTAGAGAATAATACAAAACACACATGAATAATAGACAAGTAGATGCTACGCCTAAGAGCTTAAAATAAATTAATAGATAAAAGGATACCTGATATAAATTAGGACTTCCACATAAACATTCAGCAAAAGCTCCGGAAAATCCATCTGTCCCCTTAATGAACTGTCGCACCACATCTCGATACTAGAGATAGCGAATCTCAATCAGCACAATATATTTATAACGGAAATCTCTTCAGCAAGATATAATTATAGCAACATCTGATTGGTTAAAATACATTGTTGGCAAACTTAAGTAGTTGGAGAATTAGCTGGTAGAAACATAATTCTTCTTTTGCTTTGTTTGAGTTTGTAAAGAAGAAACTTTATCTTTCTGTTTTCTCTAGCCATGATGTTTCTCGCTTATTCCAATTTCCATTATCTTTTCCAATTTCTATATTCTCTAATTTCAATTTTGTTTATTTTTAAATTTGAAAAAAATTGCGATTTGAGAAAATTATATAAATGGTAGATATATGAGGCTGGCAATAACAATGTCAAGATGGAGAAACACCTTTGATTATGCTACCAACAACATAAGTGACTTTTGAGCTTGGACCGTGCTCATGGAAAAATGCTTCTTAGGATTATTGCTGATTTCTTGGCTTAATAAAGGTTCAACAAATTAAAATGCAGCAACAATCTGCAAGCATTCCACATGACCCAGGTTCGCTTGTTTGAACCAGTTGAAATAGTAGTTTAAATTAGTTCCTTTTCTCTTTTCATCATTTTCTTGATTGCCCTATGAACTTACTTTAAACTGAATTGACAACGCGGGTTGGGCTGCTAATCTCATTGCTATAAACCCTTTTGAAATACAATTACACTTCTGTTGACAAAATTATGAGGTAAGAAATTCCTTGCCCCTCGCAACTAGATATATTATTGCACCCTCCATTCCTGCTATACTTTCTTCTCCACTTTTCAAAACCATTAAACCAAAAGACCTAAATGTAAAATAAAATTATTAACAGTACAGGCATCACAAAGAAGTGTGAAAATACTTATCACCATAGTAGTTAATAGCGGATAGCGGCGCGGAGCGGCCGACCCCGAAAACGCTATAGCGGAATAGCGGATAGCGGA
>JANZXV010000210.1:11288987-11302951 GCA_027576455.1 Erythroxylum roigii
GATATTTTGTGATTTGGATATGGATTATGTAGAACTTTTGTGCTTAAATATATGAGGTCTCATATATATCTTCGGTGCTTGCATAATCATATTTTTTATCTGCATGGTCATATTAGATAATGATTGATTGTGTTTGACCCAAAGATCAATTGCATGAACATATCCATTTTGCACACTAAGGTTTTAACGAGGCTTTAATTAAATGGTCATTTGATTAATTCCTTGGACTTAAGGGGTCCCTTAAGGTTGATTTTTCGAAACTTAGTGGATTTTATCCCCGGACATTTATTTCGAACCGTGATAGCCTGAGCACGTTTTCAAGAGGATTTCCTATCATTCGATTAATCTTAACTTTTGTTAATTTCACAATTCCCAAAAATCCAAAAATACTCTTTTATACATTTTTTTCTTTAGTTTTAGTTATTTTCCTCAATTTAGATCAACAAACCAAAACCCCTTTTTTTATCAGCTTTATTTGCATGTTTTTGACTTTAGGCTAGCTTTAAACCAGTTTTTCGTCAGTTCCAAAAAGTGAGACGACCTGAGGTTCATCTTATATTGCAATCTTGGAATTAATTATTTTTGACCGGTTTCTAAGGATCGATCTTAGATCGAACGACAAGCCGCGATCAAAATGGTGTCGTTGCCGGGGAACCAAGAAATTGGTTTTTATAGGTTAGCCAAGTCATTTTTGCATTGCATTCTTATAGTTTAATTGCATACTTGTTGATAGTATAGGTTTAATTTATTTTTCACAAGCATACTTGCATACTTTTACTTTTCATATATACTTCCATACTTTTCATAGCAATTTTCACACATTCATACATTCATACATACATACTTGCATACACTCGCACCTACTCGCACTCCACTTTTTGCTTGATTGTGTGAATTTGTGTGTCAATTTTACCATAGCTTCATACTTGCTCTGCCTTGTGATTTGTCACTGTGCATGCCCAGAAGACCTAGGCTACTTCAATTCCACCCTGAGATAGAAATACATCTTAGGAAGCTTAGGAAAGAGAGGAAAGAACAAGAGAGACTTAGGTCAATTGAGCAAATTGATAACATGGCCGAACATCAGGATTTTCCTGTTCACCAACCTAGAAATGGAGATCACGGATTAAATGGTGAGCAGGAGAGAGTAGGAGATAACAATGGGAACAATAGGCGTAGGACCATTAGGGAAGCAACAACCTCAGATGTCAACTATGATCCCTTCACTGCTGCTTGCCCTAACTTCGATGTGAATTTCGAAGTTAAAGGATTGCTGATCAACTCCCTCCCCAAATTTCACGGTTTGGCAGGAGAGGATCCATACATGCACCTACAAGCGCTGACAATGATCTGCCAAAGTATGAAACCCGTAGGAGCACATTTGGATCAGGTGCTTTGGAAAGTTTTTCACCTGTCGCTGGAAGGTAAGGCCCGGGAGTGGTACATGAGCCTCCCAAGACATGTAGCCAATGCCTACCACAGTTGGGCCAATTTGAGGAAAGCCTTCCTAGAAAAGTACTTTCCCGCCTCAAGGACGTCGTCGGGAACCGATTTCAAGACCTACTTTCGAGGTGCCCCCATCATCAAATTCCAGACGAGCAATTGGTACAATGTTTCTATGATGGGGTGAAAATCAAGAAAAAGGAATGTTAGACGCAGCTTCGGGAGGATCACTGATTGACCTCACCGCGTCGAAAGCTTGGGCACTAATTAAGAGGATGGCTCTTAATCATCAGCAATACAGTGTCCGCGATTCTAGAGGTGTGCACGAAGTGGGGGCCTTAACGGCTCAAGCTAAACGAATGAAGAGTCTAGAATCGAAGGTTGATTTCTTAGAGAATAGGATAACCTCACAGCTGTCTTTCATCACAGCTGAGCTGAAAAATTTGAATGTGCATCGCCCCTCTCCTTCAACGGAGCTTACTGCACCCAGTTACGAAACCTGTGGTTCGGTAATGCATTTTTCGAGCATGTGCCCCGGTAGATATGAAGAAGTTTCAGCGGTTTATCCTGGAAGGCATAATCAAAAATGGGATCCGTACTCCAACACCTACAATGAGGGATGGAAAGCTCATCCAAGATTCAGTTGGAGGAATGACGAGGGGAGAGCACCTAATCGATTCCAACCAGACGGTGGAGCTGGATCATCTAACAGCCAGTTTTCCGATCAATAAGCTTTGACGGTGCAACCGCCTAAGGAGGACTTGAACAAATTGTTGCACAGCATGATGACATTGATGAAGGAAGAAAGGAATTCCAATGCCAACCAGTTCAATGCCATTGCGAATTTAATTCAGCAAGATTCCTCAAAGAATGCTGCTCGGTTTAGTGCCTTGGAAAAGAGAATGGAACAATGGGAAACCAAGGCAGAAAACATGAACTCATATGTCACTCAGTTGTCTAACAACTTGAGTGAAAATCAAGCTAGGAGCAGTGGAACAATTCCTTCTAACACTGTGATGAATCCGAAGAGCCTGAATGCGATAGCTTTGAGAAGTGGTAAGCAGGTTAAATTCAACATTCCAGATGAGGAAGAAGCCTACACTGAGGAAATTGAGGTTGAGGAAGCACTTCAATTTAAAAAGAAAACAATAAGGTCAGAAAGCATCAGAGAGGAGAAGTTGTTGAAAGAAAAGGAGCGGTCAACAAACAACAGCCAAGGAGAAAGGAAATGCTCCAAGAAATGTGGAGGAAAAAGCCAAGAAGGAAAAATCACGTGAACCTAGAGCCACTAGTAAGGAGGTTAACTTAAAAGACCTTCCCTTTCCAAACTCTTACCTCATGAGCAAGAAGATGAATGAGCTCAAACATGAAAAAGACATAATTGATTTGTTTGGAAAGGTGGAGATCAATGTCCCCTTGCTTGACCTAGTTAAGCGTGTCTCGGCCTATGCCAAATACTTGAAGGATTTGTGCACTAACAAAAGGAAGTTTAGGCCGAACGAGAGAGTTCAAGTGAGCTCCAACGTGTTTGCCTTATTTAAACCCCAAATCCCGATCAAGTGTCAAGACCCTAGATCCTTTACCATTCCTTGCATCATAGGCAAGGTGACAATTAGAAGAGCATTGTTGGATCTAGGGGCGACTATCAATGTGATGCCGAAATCTGTTTATGAAGCCCTAGGAGTAAAAAGTATTAAACCTACTTCGGTAGTTCTTCAATTGGCTGATAGATCATTTAGGCATCTCGTAGGCATCATTGAGGACATCTTGGTCCAGGTGAAAGGTTTAGTGTTTCCTGTAGATTTTTATGTTCTTGACATGTCTACTGAAGTTGTGCAGGATAATTCACTCCTTCTTGGATTCTTCAGCTTCATACTTTCGCAACTGATCAATCGGAGCCTCAGGCGCAATCATTCGATGTAGTAAAGTCATTATGTCTTGTGACAACTTAAATAAAGCTTCCTCTTTAGTTAGAGGTGGTGCTTCAACTTCATCTCGATTTACCCCAGAGGGTCCAGATATAGACGGACGAGATCGCATAGGATTATTACCTCAACAACTTCATCAACAACCTCATGAGATCTTTCTATACTTAAATCTAAAACCAAAATGTGGGACAAACTACATTAGGCCAAACACAACTCTTATGTTTAAGTACAAGCAATATTTAAGCATTGGTTAACCAGAATTGCCTAAACCATGCTCTGATACCAAACATTATAACACCCTAATACCCCCTAAGAGGATATATGGATGCCACACAAATCAAACCTAGAACATACCAAGATATTCCAACAAATCCTAAAAATAAGGCAATATACTTCACAATTCATTCGAATATTGAGTTATAAACAAAACATAATTTACACATTGTATTTATCAAATACATGCCTTAAATTCAAATATATCTTATATTACAGTTATTGCAAACCATTTACATAAAATATAAATATGTCTCATAATTTAAAATACAACTCAAAAACTTATACAAAACATCTTCCAAAATATAGCACATCCTTCTTTGACCATTGCAGTTGTCACAGCCTTAATCCTTTTTATCGAGACCTACACGGAGGAAAAACCACTATGCTAAGCATATAGCTTAGTGGGGAATAACTAAACATGATACAAGATGGTGATTGCTTCTAATAGTCATCTAGCATTTATAAGCAAATGAATCATAGCTTATCACAAGCAATCTTTAATTATTCAAATTAGAGAGTAATCAGACTATTAATTGCATCAAAATAGAACATAAATGCATTAGAACATAATATACTTACATCAGAAAAAAAATATAAAAGTATTAGAACAGGACATGATTGTTTCAAAGTACAACTAATATCAAAACACTTATAGAATTGCCTACTAATCCTTTTTACAGAAGTGGGTAACGGGAACAAAATAGAAGATACCTATGATTAGTATCTACAGAAACAAAAGAGACTTGAGTCTCTAAAATAAAACACATTGTAGTGTCTAAAATAGAAGACACCGTAATATCTAAGTACATAAGCAACTGCAGACCCTTCTAGACATACCTATTTACCCACAACCAAAACTTTGGCAGGTTTAAAGTAATGCATATCACATTTCATAATCACATGTCAGAGAAATAATGCATAACGTAGGAATTTATTTTCTTACACTCAAATTGAATACATTCTTTCACACCCGAACAAACTTAATATGCCTTATGAATTTAAGCATTTGTAACAATGCATCAATAATAGCATTTAGTAATTACAAATCATATATGTTCACACAAATTCCCAATTCTCAAACATTCATAACTAATTCACATTACTTAAATCCTTTGGCTCACATTTGTGTTCATAAGAACACCTTCATCCCTTGAACAATTCAAATATTCTAAAATTGGATACATTGATATCAAACATTACATTCCTTATCACCTCAATTAACATTCCAAAACTTATTCACCCTTTAACCAATTAATCCAACATCAAACTAGGTTCATTTTAAACCTTAATCAAGTTCAAATATACCATTGTAAAGTTTCTTAACCTTATATGGTTCAACAATTGCACAAAACCAAACTTTTCTCATTTCAAAGCATTTTGCATGACTGTAGGAAGATGTGACTCCCATGATCATGAGATGAGTGAACCGAAGGTTCATCATCCAATTGCCTTCAATTTGTTTCTAGATTTTAATACCTTCATACTCAATTCAATACACCTTCATCATAGTCCATTAATTACACGTCAATTATACCATAATTATACTTCAATTCCTCATCAGATTGACATACAATTCCAATTCAAAATCATTCATTTGACAGCTCACAAACCATTGTCTTTCATGCTACAAAAATCAAAATAGAATCTATCATACAAACATCATTTTCTAGAACTCATTTTATCATAAACACTACAAATATTCTATCCCAATTCAAACATCATATAATTTGTATTACCATAAGCTATCAAGTTTAGAATTCCACTTACATGTTTAACTTAAACTCCTGCTTCAGTGAACAAGCCAATCTAGCCTTCCATGAAACAAGCACAATTCCAAGATCAATGTGGAAGTAGGATGATCTTAACACCAAGAAGACAACAACATAGAAGATAACATAATGTAGCTTTCTTGATGCAGTATTTGGATGTGGTAATTCAAAAAAACTCCAACAAAACACAAGGTTGTAAGATAGGGACAAACTTTCAGTGGTGAGAGGAATGGTGTAGAAAGAAGGTAGCAGAAACAACTAGAATGAAGGATGATTCTGCATTTGCCTAAACCCTTAGATACAAGGTGTCCTTGTTTTAAAAAGGACATATGTCATACTTAGAAGTGAGCTACTTGTCCTCTTATCATGTTGTCAAATGTCATTCAACTTTACTGCCATTTGTCACTTAATCTCCTATGTCAAATGTCATTTATCTATGCCAAATGTTACTCAATTTATAGGCTTAGCTATCTACACTTTCCATGTATCAACTTGTCTTACCACTTGACATTTTTTCTAGTCCAAATGTACATTTTAATTCATCAATTTTTCATATGCAATAATAAATTTCAAGTTACTAATTATAATCCATCCAAACCAAAATTCAAGACTCAAGCAATATACAATCAAATCATAATCATCAACTCCTATTACATATACTTTCATAAACATGTAATGTTTCTACTAGGATATATACCCCAGAACTAGTTTTCACTATAAATGGATATCACTTAAGGTTACATAGAGGAGAAGCATTTTTATTCGTAATAAACACCAGAAAAGAGGCAACTCTGAATAGATGAAGAAGAAAACATGAAGATTTCGATAGAGGAGTAAATAACACTAGGAAGCAATTAGCTTATTGAAAGAACAAAATGAGCCAAGGGACAACACTTACTTTTTATTATAAATTTACCTAGACTTGTGCGTACTCGTGTTTTTAATTAAAAAAATATACAAGAAAAGTTATTTGTCTTGAACCTTTTAACTTTTAAATTTTGACAAGCAAGTTTGATTGTTCTTTTTTTTTTTTTTGAGTTATTAATTGTTGCATACTTTCCTTAAATTTTAGTTCATAATTTGTTTTTAGTAATATATCAAAATTGAAAACGAAAAGTATCTTTGTGATATTATATAATTAACGTGATATATTATCTATAGAAAGGTCTTGTTAGATGAGCAAGTTGTTATCATGTTAGAAGCTAGCAAACACGGTATTAGCGGGACTATCGAATGTCCTAAAAATAAACAGATTTAATTTCTTCTTTATTTATTATGATGATTAGAAAAGGAAACATGAGATGAATCAAAATAAAATATCTCTCCCTTGGCCGTTTTATTTTCGCTCCTTTTCTATTTTGTTTGTCATAAGAGAATCTTGTTGCTATATTAAAATTAATTTGTCGGACTAGGACTAGGACTAGGAGGAAACAATAAAAGAGAAATTACAAACTCCGAGTTTTATTATTCTACATATACATAGTGTCTCCTTTCTGCCCTCTCCATGGATCTCTGCCAGACTCAACTCTCATTCCATTACCCTTTCCTTTTCCCTTTCTCCGCCTCGCCCATGGAGTGAAAAAGGTCAAAAATATTTTCCGTTTCCGTCTCCATCTTCTGGGTCCTGGAGAGGGTTTTGTGATAATATCCGTAGCTTAGTTTCTTCTTTCTTTCTTTTGGCCTAATGGGTGCAGACAATGCATCCAATTCTACCTCTCTGCATGACAATGGAGACACTAGAAGCGAGACCCAGGTGGTATTGAATGTTTATGATCTCACCCCTATTAACAATTACACCTATTGGTTTGGTTTTGGGATTTTCCATTCTGGCATTGAAGGTTTGTGCGGCTTTCTATAGATTGTTTACTTCTCTTTCTAGTTTCTACGCGGGTTCCTTGGTTTCGCTGCGGCTTTTCTTTCATCCGTCTAGTTTCTGGTGTCTTGTTGCCCTTATATATCTGTATCTATATATATATATATATATTGAATTTGAGAGAAACTGTGGCATGGTTCGAGCTTTTATGATTGCTTTCTCTTGGTTTTTGTTGGGTTCTTTCTAGCTGCCCGATGTAAAGACTATGGATTCCTTAATCACACTCTTGAACACCTGCCTCAGACTAAAATTATCAACTTAGCAAATAGAGATATGGAATGCTGTCTTCGAAAGATGGGAGATATATTATTCTTGGGTCAGCAATGCTTATTAGAAAGATATGTTGTATTCTAGTATGGAAAGGGAATACTCTATGCCCGTAGTGATAAGGCCCGATGACAGACACCCATGTCATGTGGATATGTCTGTGTAATTTAATGGATATATCAAGGTCAATGCTTTTTCTGGAAGTTCCTTGAGAAAATAGATAAAGCATCACTCCTTATGCAAATTTGAACTGGTGCTTGAAGTGTTTCTTTGTTTAGTTGCTATTTCCTTCTTTGTTTATGCTATTCCTTTGCATCTTTAATTTTAATCAAATAAAACAAGAAAATGTTTGATTCCTGCACTAAAATTGTTGGGCCCCGAAAGTCGTAATGGATATATAGATTAGAGAATGTACTGTTGTCATTTCTTCTTACGTCTGCTGGCAACTGCCTCATATCTTTGTATTTTAGTGTGCTTGATTCATACACTTTTTAATATAATGTTCTATGCACCATTCATTGGTTTCTTGCATGACGCTGATTGGACATTAGAGTGGGTTGGAATGGGAGCTGTACTTTTGTGCATGGTTTCTAATTCTGGTTGTAAGCAATGGTAAATGATTTGTTCTGCACGCAGGATATGGCATGGAGGAATATGTTCATTTCTAAACTTTTTGAGGTTAACACTGTCTACAGCACTTCTTGTCCTACTTTTGGATTAACATTTTCATAGGCTCCAGATCATAATTGATAGGATATGAACTTCTTTGAGATAATAGCATTAAATGTATCCAGGTGGACTATGGATTAGAGTACATAACTGAGTTGATTTATGTTGGTAGTTTCACCAATCAATTTTTTTTCTTTTGAGATGATTATGTTGTGCAAGTTGCAGTCCATCCATGTAGATTGATAAATCAGATTTTCTATCTCGCAAGACCTTTTCTGTGTGTCAAATTAACCTTCAGCGTCATAATGATTGTGAACAGTCCATGGTAAAGAGTATGGATTTGGAGCACATGATTTCCCAGTTAGTGGAGTTTTTGAAGTTGAACCAAAGAGCTGCCCGGGTTTTATCTATAGATGCTCCATCCCATTGGGCCAAATAAATGTGCCTCCATCTGAATTTCGAGCATTCATAGAGAATGTGGCGTCTGAGTATCATGGAGACACATATCACCTAATCTCTAAGAATTGCAACCATTTTACAGACGATATTTCATGGAGATTGGCAAACAGGCGAATACCAGGGTGGGTAAATCGGCTTGCTCGGTTAGGTATGAAGACATCCAATCTTTTGAGTGTCATTTTACTCGTAATTTGACAGAATTTTGGTCAACAATTGTTGGAGGCAAAGCCACTGGAGCCGAGTTAATTACTGTAGTTAACCTTTTATATGTGAGCATTTCGTTCATCTGGCTGTTTGGGTCTAAGGACTGAGCCTTTTGTTTGTTATTATCGTATTTCTAAATGATGGCCACAATTGTATTCCATAGTCTTATTTTGCTGGGAGTGTTGCCATGCTAGCCACAAATCACCTCCCACATTCAGAACAAAATTAAATAAAAGAGGAATACTGACTTTTTTCATACTATGTGAAGCTTGTTACATTGATGTAAGAAATTTGACAATTATATGTTGGATAAACAATTTCAGGTGCTCTCTGCAGTTGTCTGCTTCCTGAAAGCCTTCAAGTCACAAGTGTTAAACAGTTGCCCGAATACCACGAGTCCATTGGTCTGTTACATTTCTTGAAACTCATCATAATTTACTTAAGAACTGCGCTGTTAATGTTTCAAAACTTATCTTTGAAGCATTGTGTTCCATTTTGGTGTATAACATTCAGAAGAAGATGGAAGTGATTCACTGGCAACCACCAGTCCTCGTTTGTCAGCTGAAATTGATGATGCAGATCCAGAGAAGCACTTGTTGTCACCAAATGCTGGAAGTGGGGAAGTGTCTTTTGTTAAAGAGGCTCACAGGGGGGCCTAGAAACTATTACTGGATTCTTTCTTGAGTTGGAGGGGATGCACCTTCGCATATCAATCTTGGAAGCCTAAAAGTTGTGTTGTATTGTTTGCGCATGCGCGTATTTACTGTTCATATGATTACTGTAACACGATTGAAATTTATTCGTTACTTTTTGCCATCCTATATTTTAAAAGGTGTTGGAAACAGTAAGTTACTAAGTTAGTTTAGCGTTATTTATAATTTGCTCGAGCTGTACAGATGCTCAGAAAATGGTAATGGCGTCTTCAATTAGTGACTCAGCCGTGCTAAGCTAATATGTTTGATTTAGCATGTTCACTGATTTGATGCTAAAGACGTCTTAGTTTAAGTTTTGTCCAGATTGACGTGCAGCCTCACTTGGCTGTAATTTTGGTCAACTATTTGTTTTCTATTGAATCCCGCTATGCTAATTTTCTCGTTGGTGCATACGAACGAGGTTTAGTGTCTGTTTGGTTCAGCTTTTGAAAGTTAAAAATGTACTTTTTTTTACCGCAAAAGTTATTTTAAAGAAAAAATGACTGTTTGGTTGTAAATTTCAAAAATACTTTTTAAATAGAAATAGTTTTTTAAAAAGCTAAAATATAGTTTTTTCAAAAGCTCAAATTTGGATATTTGAGCTTTTTCGGGTAGATGTTTTTGCGTCATTTACGTATATATCGAAAGTTAAAAGTGACCGTTCGGTTTTGTTTTGTTTAATATACAAAAAGTTTTCTTCTCAAAGACACAGCAAAAATTCATCTTTTCAAGATACCGAACGGATCAACTCACAGGTATGTTTTTTCTGGTATGCTTTTTCTGGGATTTCTCAAATGCTATTTCTTGTTCTTTTTCCTCCTCCTCACTTTTTTATATTAGGGATTGAATAAATTAGGGAAACGCAGACGTTCTAATAATCCAACATAGACAATGTTTGTGTTTAACACTCAACGTAGACGAACGTCTGCGTTGTTATGCATTTAAGAAAAATGCATGCAACCTAGACGTCTGCGTTGCATGCATACATAGGGAATTTGAGAGTGAACTAAATCGTCACATCATGAAACTGCAGTGAGCAGTGAGCAGTGAGCAGTGAGGGGAGGAGTGAAAAAGTTTACAGAAGAGTTCTATCTATGCGTTAATTTTACATTCCTATGGATTTGGAAATGATAAGCTAAAGTTAGTAAAAGCTCATGATTATGCACCTTAACAATTCATGAATTGTCCATTTCTCATCTGACCTTCTCTTCACATGCATACTGGTTTTGCAGTCTTCTTTTTGTCTCTTATGTTGCCCTCTTGAATTTTCTAACACTGTGATTCCATCAAACCCATGAGTGAAGAAGCTAGTCTCTTAAAGTAGTTATCTAGTTCTTTTAAGTGCACTTAATGATTCAAAGTAGGCATGTAAAACTGTTTTTGAATATAGGCTGAAAGTAATACATTACGAGTAATTTGTATTTGAGATAGTACCCCCTTATGAAGTGTGTCTCTTTCTTTACTTTTGTACGTGCATAAGCTTCCATAGTCGTTGTTATGGTTTTAATGCTGAGTTCACAAAAGAGTTGCAATGACCATAGACCATTATATTAATTATTATATGGAAAAAAACCATGTAGAACATCCTCTCACATTGGATGGATGCTTGTAATGAAGTTACTTAATGGCCATAAAGATAGATGCCATTAACAATTTAGAATGGAGAAGGATGTTTTTATCAAATTATGTAAATTGTTGAATGAGTCATATGGATTAAAGAAAGGTACAGAAGTTACAATAAAAGAGGCTGTAGCTATGTTTTTTATCACTTTAGGTCATGGACTTTGCAATATAATGGTTCAAGAAAGATTTCAACATTTTGGTGAAACAATTTCTAGGTGGTTTGAAATAGTATTAGAGGATGTTTCACGTATGTCGATTGATTTCATCAAATCAAAAGATCCAACTTTTATAGAAATTCCAAGCAAAATTAAAGATGATAGAAGGTATTGGCCTTATTTTAAAGACTGCATTGGTGCAATTGATGGAACACATATACCAGTTGTAGTTCCAAGGTCCAATCAAATAAAATATATTGGAAGAAAGGCATTCCTACGTAAAATGTAATGGTTGTATGTGATTTTGATATATGCTTCACTTTTGCTTGGGCTGGTTGGGAAGACACAACACTTGATGCTTGAATTTTTATGGAGGTTTTGCGTAATGATAGATTACAATTCCCTCATCCACCTAGAGGTTTGTGATGGATAACTTAATACTTTTTTATTTATTCTTAATAATTCAGTGCTTCTTTATGTATTTATTTTTTAATTTGGAATGTAGGAAAATATTATTTGGTGGATGCAGAATATCCTTACATGCAAGGTTATTTAGGACCATACAAAGGTGAGAAGTATCATTTTCCTGATTTTGGACATGCTAGTCTACCAAGAGAAAAGAAAGAAATATTCAATCATGCACATTCTTCTTTAAGATACACAATCGAAAGAACAATTGGCGTTTGGAAAAATAGGTGAAAAATTTTACGTCAAATGCCCAGTTTTCCTTTTCCAAAGCAAGTTAAAATTGTAATTGCTTCAATGGCCATTCATAATTTTATAAGGTTAAATGCTCAAAAGGATGAAAAGTTTTCTCCCTATGATGAATATGATGAATTACTTCCTACAAATGAAGAAATCAATAAAAATGAAGACGTTGAAGGAAATCATTTAGATGAGCCACAAAATAACGAGATGAATGATGCGAGGAAACATATTGCAAATCTTCTTGTATTACGATAAAATGCATAGTGTATTATATATTTAACTATTTACTCAACTTGAATATTTGTTTTGGGATTATAATATTATTTAATTTTTTACATGTTTAATATTTATTTTTCATATTAATTTTATTTCCTACAAGAAAATGAGACATCTCTTTAAATAATTTCCTATAAGATGGTTATCTAAAATTTCCTACAAGATGGTTATCTAAAAAATAAGTTACCATAAGGTGTAAATGAGACATCTCTTGTAGTGGTGTGAATTAAAAGTCTATAATAATGTTTGCATGATACATGTATCAATTTGAAGTCATTCAAAGTATGAAATTATTGATGTCACAATTTAAATGGAAGTGACATTCAAAGCATGAAATTATTAATGTCACGATTTAAATGGAAGTGAATTTGTCAAACAATTGTAAAGTAAATGTAAACCCATTCCATTCATGAAAGACCTAATAGTAGTTGAATTCTTTCAAATCAAATGTAAACTTAATATATTGTGCTTTGTATATTGTTTAATATACTTTAAATATTATTTATATGCATAATAATTTTTATTACAAAATAAAATATAGTTGAAATTAATAAAAGTGCTTTTTATTTTTATGTTGCCAAACAGTCTACTGTATAAAGCTCTTTCAAAAAAGTTGTTTTTTTAATTGACAGTCAAATAGTCAACTGGCTTCTTAGAAAAGGTTTTATCAGAAAAGCTCTAGTGACAAAAGCTCTGTTGATATAAGCCCATTCAAACAAGTACTTACTTGTTAGGGACAAGTACTTACTTGTTAGGAGGACCAAGTATGGATCGTGTTTTTTATTTTATCCAAGAGAGGTTTATGATCTAAAAGCTATGGTTTACTAGAGGAAATGGGGATACCAAGATATGTCACCGGTAGGTGTTGGAGCTTAAAACCTATCATGTTGGTTACCAAGTAACATGTTGGGATGCACTATTAGATAAGTAAAAACCCCTCTTCTCATTGTTAACTAGTATACCAGTTTTCTTTTGAACTTTTTTAGAGTTGTGATAAGAGAAGAGACTAAATTAGGATCAACTTTAGAGATGAGGAAGAGGTCATCTGCAAAGTTTAGACTTAGGATCTTCTCCTTCTTACAATTAGAGTGAAATTTAAATAATCTTTTCTTTCCACCACCCTGTCCAGTAGTCTGTTGAAGATTTTTATACCTATTGCAAACATGTGAGGAGATGATGGTGCTCCTTGCCTTAGTTCCTTAGAGCCTCTCACCATGGTAGATGGTTCACCAATGACCAGGATATTGAATGACGCTTTAGTGATACATTGTTCTATCCATTCAATGAATATCTCAGGAAAACCAAAAGCTTTAAAGGCCCTTATAATGAAGTTCCATTTTATTGAGTCATAGGCCTTCTAAATATCTACCTTCAATGAACAATTTTAGCTGCTTTTCTTTTTAGAATAATGTTTAAAGAATTCATGAAGTAGGTGGATGTTGTCACTTACTTGTCTTCCAGGAATATAAGCTCCCTGTTGGTATCCAATATGAGATGGTACAACTTACCTCATTCTCTCGGCCAAGATTTTAAAGATTATCTTGTAAATGGAGTTGCAACCCACAATTGGCATGTAGTCTTTCATTGTAGTCTACTCCTTACCTTTAGGAATAAGAGTGATG
>JANZXV010000210.1:11307111-11318543 GCA_027576455.1 Erythroxylum roigii
TTGATGTCTTCATACCGACACCTGGATCCTGGGTTTCGGGAAGGTCCCGGTAACAAAAATTTTTGTTTTCCGCACCTCGTACATGTGATGTACCTCCCGGGATTTTCCTACACTATTCACAACATAGAGGTTCAAATGAGCCAATTTTATAGGGAATTTTGTAAGAGAAGTGTAGAAAACTTTTTGAACAACATGAAAGTAAACCCTAGAGAGCAATGTAAGACTATCACACTTAGGAGTGGGAAAGAGTTAGAAGAACTGATGAAAAGACTAGCCAAGACCCACTTTGTAGAAGACTAAGATAAGAAGAGAAAGGATGAAGAAAAGAATAAGGACCCTCCATACATTCCTCCTCTACCTTATCCATAGAAAATATAATTTTAATAAAAACTTCAGAAGACCGAATTGGATGCAGCATTTGTAAAGCTTATGGAAAATCTAAAAAAGTGGCAAATTTACTTGTCTTTTGTGGAAATGTTGAAACGATGGCCTAAGTACGCAAAGTTCCTTAAAGACATATTATCTACCAAGCAGACTTAGGATGATACTCAAACAGTAGCCATGATGAAAACCTCTAGTTCCTTAATTACCAATCATATGCCCTCACAATTGACATATCCAAGGAGCTTTACAATACCCTATGTTGTTGGTAATTTAAAGATTTCAAAATATTTATGCGACTTAGGCGCAAGTATAAACCTTATGTCTTTGTCGATTTTTAAGAAACTGGGGCTAAGAGAGGTGAAGCAAATATTAATGAGTATTTAGTTAGCAGATTAGTTGATAAAGAAACGGTTTGGTGTGGTAGAGTATGTACTTGTAAAAGTTGACAAGTTTATCATTCCTATGGATTTTGTCGTGCTAGACTTTGAAAAGGATCAAAACTGTCTGTTGATTCTTAGTATACCATTTTTTACTGCCGAAAAAGCTTTGGTAGATAGCCATGAAGATGTCCTCATCCTTTGAATTGGAGTAGAATAAGTGAAATTTAACATGAATAAGGTATTAAAGAATTCAAAGGAGGGCAACTCATTCAGGAGAATTGATGAAGTTGAATATTTAAAGGAGCGAGAGGAAGAAAAATAGATGACAATGGAGATTGGGTTTGAAGAATATGAGGAAGTCTCTGTTTAAGAAGATTATGAAGAAGAGAATGATGAACAGATGACTATGGAGATAAAGGTTGAAGAAGCTACACGCGTCTCTATTCACGTAGTGGAAGAAGGGGAGGAAACGAAGATGATTGAGGAAGAAAGAGAACAGTTCACCTTCTTATAATTCAAATTGTTAAATTTAATAGACGATTCAAGGAGTTTTATTATTTCCTATTTTATTGATAGTTTGTTACTTAAAAGGACGTTATTGAACTTACTTAGTTTTCTTGATTTGATTAATTTTGTCCTTTTGATTATCTTGCAATATGTAGCTTATTTATAGGCTATTAAACTGAAACTAAGCAATAAGGGTAGAAGCAAGCCACTCATAATTGACCCAGGTAGAGTGTAGAAGGAAGAGCACATGAAGCTAATGGTGTTAACTAAGCACTATTTGGGAGGCAACTCAAGAATTATGATAAGTTTTATTTGTTTTATTTTATTTTATTGGTATTTTGTTATTTTTGTTTTTGTTTTCTAGGGAAAGAATTGTTGGAATTTTATGGTCGAGAGTATCTACACATTCCGTCACCAACACTGTCATCACCTCAATCTCCTGGTTTTATGCTCCTAACCTTTCCTTTTGTTTTTTCTTGTTATTTTTATTTATTTTTTTTCTCACATTGAGGATACTACATTGTCTAAATGTGAGAAGGATTTTGCATTGACATGTCATGAGTGTGAATTTTTCATACCATATTGTTAGTCTTTGAATAGGTTGACATGGTGTGAACATATGTGTGAATTGTGTGAATGTGTCAATGACGATAACTTGATGGAAGTAGTTTAGCTTTGAACATAGTCATTCAATTTGTAAAGACATTGGTTTGTGCATTTATGTTTTCAGTATCTTTTGTTAAATATGCATGTTAATTAGGATATGATGTGAGTTTATTCGTCTTAAGATATTTGTTTCCTACATTTATAATTATAACTTAATTGAATATGTTAGTATCATTAGTAGACTTTCATGATGATGATTGTCTAAAATAACTGACATAGGTTATGTGAAATGAAAAAAAAATGCGTATGTTTATTAAATGAATAACTATTCTGCTGACCATTTTGAAAAAAATATTGTGTTATAAATAGAGCTAATAGCTACTTGAGAATGTGATATAGCTGAGTAATTAGGGACATTCATGACAAAATATTTGTCTTCACGTCAAAAATCCAGAATGACATTCCAACCAAGCTAATTAATAAAATGTGGCTTATTTGAGTAACCAAGGGACATTTATGACAAGGAGTTTGCCTAAAAATAGGTTAAGATGCATAACTTGGTCAATCGAGTCTAATAAGTCTACCTTGAGTTCATTCTTCCTATAGCAGATGATAATTCTATCAAGAGCATGATGGTTATGATTTGTAAGAATTTCCCAATGGGAACAAAAAAGTTTCAACTTGGTTAGATTTTCTTATCTAATTTTAGTTTCAAGTAATCCAATGATGAGAGGTTTTTCCTACAAAACAAATTCCCTTAAAGCTAAAAGTTTAGTAGGAAAATTTATTCCTCTGACATTCCATGTGATGATAAACATATTAAAGGGTTTGGGTTATGGAGCCTTTCCCTTTTTCCCATTTGGATCTCCTTCTCTCCATAGTGTAGAATTTGACATTTTCTGCAGCTTCTTTGGTGGAGAAGTTATGAGAACGGAGCAAAATGCAGAATAAGTTGTGAAGATGTAGAATGAACGTTGCAGTGAAGAAGGAAGGTCAACAGGGAGCAAGGGAGTCGGAGTGTTCAAGGAAGTAGGGGAGATCAGACATACCTACTACTATTTCTAGTGAGAAGTTGGAGTCTTTCTCTCTTGTTATTAGTTATATAAAATTTCATTTTTGCGTTAATGTTAGTAGAGGATTTAATTAAGTTTTGATATATTTTAGGGTAGAAAAATTGAGGATCTAATGAGCTTTTGAATAATTGATGTGTTAGGGTAAGCATGTTAAGGGTTTATAATGACTAGTGTAAAACTTTTATGTTTGATACTCTAATTTTGAAGTTGCACACGTTTACAGAGAGTCACACTTTTTAGAAATGCTGGTGCAGACTTACACGGTTAGTTATACAGCCACAAAAGCTATAATTTAATGACCTACACGGTCAGCTACACGACCATGTAGCAGACTATGTAAGTCTGTGATACACCTTAAAAATGCCCAAACCCTTCAAATTTCTCATTCTCCCTTTCTCTCTCACTCTCCATCGTCGCCCCTCCAATCTCTCGTCCCAATTTTTGAATTTTTTGCCCAAATTAGCGACACCCAAGTAAATTTTCTTTTTATTTTCACTTGTTTATGCATGATTCATAAGGTGTTTTGCATTATTTAGGAAATTTTTGCCCAAGAACGGTAGAATCAGGAACTTGGGATTTTGTGAGAATTTGTGCAGTTTTATGTTTAATTGTGGTTTAATAGTTGATTATTATTATTACCCATTACAGGCAAAAATGGAGGAAAGTTTTTGAACTATCACTAAGAACTTTTGTTTAGGAGCGAGAGTTAATGAGTCATAAGCCAAATTGTTAGAAGGAGTTGAGACATTAGTGAGGACAACAGTAGCTTACAACACCAAGATAGAAGGAGAAAAAGAGTGATGTGAATAGGAAGTTGACGAATGAGGAGCCAAAGAATTAAAAGGTGAAACTAGAAAGGGGAAAGCAACAAAGTTGAGAAAGGATTGGTTAGTGGAAGAAGTCTATTAGGCCATAGTAATGTAAAAAGAAATTAAAGGAACTAACTACAATTAAATTGAAATATTGTTACTAAAAAAGGTTTAAAAACATAGAAGAGGGAAACTAACCAAATCCAGAGAAGGCACTCCATCTTAAGAAGAAACAAAAAACCTAAGGAAATAATGAAGGAACCAAGAACAGAAGCAGGAGTAGACTAAATTAAGAAAAGAAAGGAACGAGGACAGGATAAACAAAGTAAGAGGATGACTAAAAAGAAAAAAAAAACTTGAAGAAACTCAAAACCATAAAATCAACTGAAGAAGTAGGTTAAGGAAGATGAAGAAGGAAGAACTACGAAGTTTAGGGAAGAGGAACACACAAGGATCTATGTAGCATAACCAAGATATAAACAATGGTTAGAGAGAAGGAAGCTCTCTCTAATCTTTAAAGAGGTGTGTTTAGCCTGGCCACATCCCAATTTCTTAAGAATATCTTTCTTTTTTCTTTTTTACTAAAAATCAAATTCCATTATTAAGCTAATACCATTTTGAACTTAAATAACCACTTTAAGTAGTTACATGCATAGATAAAGAGAGACAAATATTATTTCTATCTTTAGAAATAAATTCTGATTTATTTTTTCTCTTTTGTTTCTTGAAGGAAGTAGATACATGTGATAGAAATTTTATTTTCCATATTTTCTAAAATAAAAGAAATTTCATCTAAGAAAGGTTGCAAGTATATCTCATTATAAGACGGAAAAGGTGTTGGTCCCTATACTAAAGTTAAATGTATCAAAACCAAATAAAAGTGTAGCTTAACTACTAATAGTTACTATTCTAAGAAAGCATAGTGGAAAAAGAATCAGTTAGTATTAAACATTCTAATTAAAAGAGAAAGCGTTGCTTATGTTTCTCTAGATGTCTTGGGAAAGTATTAGTTCTCTTATCCATCTCAACATATGTTGTAGGAAAGCATTAGGGATCTGATAAGTGTTATGAAAACATCTCACATTCCTTTCTTTCCATATTGTGCACACCCATAACTAATAATCAATTTGAACATATGTTGAACTCTTTGATGTTTAAATGTAACAATCTCAACCCAGCAAATAAATTGAGACTAGTTAAGCTATAAGAAGCTTAAGAGACAATGTTAGAAACCATAAGACCAGAAGGATTTAGAAAGGCAATAAGAAATAAAAATGTGATATTAAGTTTCCTAAACTAAGTTAACTAGAAACCATAAGAATAGAAGGATTTAGAAAAGCAATAAGAAATACAAATTTGATATTATGTTTCCTAAACTAAGTTACATAATTTACTTAAGACAATGAGGTTTTAAAAGCCTTTCATTTTTTCCAAGGTTTTTAGATCATTCTTGAGAGCTAGCCATACAATTAAAGAAGCTTTAGGACAACATTTGTTTAAAAAAACCAAAGGATGCCAAGAAACTTTCAAGTTGGGGCTTCCGAATAACTTTAAACAAGATTTGTTTATAAATTTATGTGAGATCTGAGCACTCTAGGTTAGTTTATCTTCAGCCTTAATATTGGTAGAGTTACTGGGCATATAATCTTTTACCAAGGAGTATCCTCTAAAATAGCAATCTTAAGAGTTATCTTTAATCACTTGACTCACTTTTGCATTCAAGGGACCTTATAGCTTTATATTAGCTCGTTCAGGTCTAATATGGAGGCGCCCTAGACCATTCCAATTGTTAGACCAAAAACATGTTCTTTCTTATTACCTATTGATGATTAGAGATAATTTTCTTCTAAGTTTTAAAAGCTGAGTAAGAGCCTAAAAGAAGTTACGTTTATATTGATGGACAGAAAAGTTTGATTTTTTAGATAAGCATACATTCAAATATCCCAAAGGGATTTTGAATCACTTAAAAGCTTTCATTTCCACTTTTCTAGTAACATCTTATTTGTGCATCTTATGGACTTGATCAATAGTTCTCCCTTATCTTTGTTTGTGGGGATATCTGACCACCTATCCTCTACACCTTAATGCGTCATAGTTGAGCCTATCTAAAGGTAACATTTCATTATCTTTTCAATCTCTTTTATCAATCTTTGAGGCATAAATAATTGGTAACAATGATATGTATGGAGATTGTTTAGCATTTAGTAAATAAGTTATAGTATGTGATAATGTAAATTATATTATGTTTTTAAGGCTTTAGAATATGTTTTTAAGTTTTTTCTTAGGTGATAATTATGTGTTAAGCAATTAGATTTACATTCTTGTTAGTGTTTTGTGTGTTTGGTTTGATTTTTTTATTAAGGCAAGAATGTGATCTCAATTGTATGATTTAAGGTGATGTTAACATGTTTGAGGATGAGTAGAGATAAGAAAATTAAAGAAAAGATGGAGCTGGAGAATGGGATCTGGCATGATCATGCATCATACATGATTGCACAAAAGGGTAACAGGAGCTTTGGTGAAGCCTTTGTCACGATTGAGGATGGCATGCATAATCGTGACAGAGAGGTAGTGTAGGAAGCCTACACGATCCTGCAGCTACCAAAATTTCAGGTTGCAAGATTTTTATATTTTTGATGTTTTGAGGCTATTTTTGGAACAAAAATAAGTATGGAAATCCTATTAAGAACCCTAGGAGGCTTAAAAATATAAAAAAAGTAGAGACAAATATCAAAGAGGTGGTTAGAAACAAGAAAACAACGTATCAAAGACACAAAAATACTAAAGAACACAAGCTGCAACATTTTCTAGCTTAAGGCAAAAGAAGAAAAGACACTCAAAATTCACACCTCAACTCTTTTCTTTTCTTGTATTGTTGTTGAATATTGATGATGAACAATTTAGGATATATAGTTTCAACTATAGATTGCTAAATTTGTATTAAGAATTACTCTTGAATTATTTGTTGAACTTTTACAATCTTGATTTGATTTTTAATATAGTTTGTGATGTTTATTGTCTTATATTTAATTTGAATCGATAGATTAGGTTGAATTACTTATGTTGCATTGTATGATAAGAGACGGTACCATAATAAACCTATAAACATCAAATTAATAGGCAATTGAAGAGAGATCTTAGTTGTTTATTAGTTACCATAATGATAGCTTAAAATTCAATTGGATAATTAGGAAGAGTTTCAATAGATCAAGAGTTCACAATTTAATTTCTATCTATTTAATTGGGAATACTTATTTAGATCTCGAGAAAGAGTAATCATAATTATTAGATATCTAGGGTCACGTATTATTAAATCAAGAAGGTGAAGTGAAACAAAACAAGGATATAAATAATTCCTAAGTTTTTATCATTGTTTAATCAACAAATTTATTGCTATTTATTTAATTATTTAATTATCAATTTCCTTTATTTTATTTTATTTTTGTTATTTAATCATATTTTTGTTGGAGTTATTTAAATATAGTGCCCTAGAAAGCAAATGTATTTACATATAATTTAATTTTCTTCCAGTTACTTTTGTAATAAAAATATTTATTATTAATAAAACAAAAGAGTTTGGTTTTATTTATATGAGAATTATATATTTAGTCATAAGGTACCAAAATTCTTTTGTATGTAATATATATATACATGGAGATATATAGAAAATATGCATATTATTATAATCTAAATTAGTTGATTCACAGTTGAATAATCAAGTTGGTCGCTTGATTATGGTTTAGACCGTAATGTTGCGATATATCTCCGTGTAAGTGAAAGAGTTTACTTCAAGGGAATGATGAGTTTCATATCATGATACTAGTTGACTATCGATAATGGAACTATTAAATGAATCTGAAATCAAGTATGTTTTTAAAGAATAAAGTGGACCGTTACTTTAATCTTAAAACATACACTTTAGCATTCTTTTATTATGAACCATAATCTTGATGAGTGGTGAACTCATATGTGTTTCATTATAATTCTTGATATAATCTGAAAAGGATTTTTACAGAGTATCAATCTAGTATCTGCATGTTGGAATTATTAATTGAAACATGTATCAGGTAACATTCACTCAAATAAAGAGTTTATAGTGATATCATCAATTCTAGATGTTTTACGGAGATTAATGATTAAACTGGCGCTAGTAGTTTGACGGACTTGCTAGCCATCAAGTCTTAACATCAAAATGAGATCTTGTGTGTTAATTACCATATAGAGGGAAGCGGGAGATCTAGAAGGAAAAACCAATTAAGGGTAAAATGGTAATTTTACCCTTTATTGTGTTGATGGCTATAATATAGATCATAACATAGTTTGCAATTGGACATCTAATTCGAAAAATGTGTTCTCATAATATTTAGTAATTCAAGAGTTTAGCTAATTGTCTTTAGTGGAATGACATTTGGATAATAAGTTGGAATTAATTCTAATGAGATTAAATTAATTTCGAGTTTATTAGAGCTTGAATTATACAAGTCCAATTAGATTTCCCACTTAGCTTCTAGGAAAGGTTATCAAACAAAGGAAGAAAAATAAATAGAGGTTGTCGGAAATAAAATAAAAGCAAATGACCAAATTAGATTTGGAATAATATGATCGGAACAATTTAATTAGGAGTTAATTAAATTGGGTTTTAAGCCTATGATTAAATGTTGGGCTTGCATTAATTAATTTTTAATTAGAAGCATGAACATTTAATATTGGGTAGATTTTGGTTTGATTTGATTCATTAGATTAATTAAATTGAAACAATATTTGTAAAGACAAAAGGAGGGCAAAACTGAAATCTACAATGATGTAGATTTCTGTTTTATATAGCTAAATGGACAGCTGCACATTTAGCATTGAATTTCTAAATATAAGGTGGGTTTTTATCATGCTTAATCATCATTAAATGGTTTAATGGTGTTCTCTTTAAATGGTTTAATGGTTGTCATTTAATGTTGGCATGTAGAAAAATATGCGAACCTTTTAGCATTCATTTGATTACAGAAGGATGTAGTGCATTTATTGCTCTTTCCCTTCTTTCATCATATAACTGAAAATGAGAGTGTCTTGTTTTTCTTTTCCTTATCATCTAGCCATGTTAAACAAATGAGAATGTCTCATTTATTGCCCTCTCTTTCATTTTGATTAGAAGAAAGAAGTGGTGCATTGGTTGGCTTTTATGACTCCCCCTCCTTTCTTTCATGATCTAGCCGAAATTAGGAATGAGAATGTCTAATTTTAGTTCTTTCAACTAGTTGATCATAAAAGGAAAACCTCTACAATATTTCTTCTCCTTTCCCTTAACCAAGTTGTCCAAGGAGAACAAGTAGTACATCGAATTGGTTGAGGATACAATAGCGAGGAGTCAAAGCTGAAGCAAAGGAGTCGGTAAAATTTTGATCTTGTTTGTATCATGTATGAATTAAAACATGTTAAATTGGTTATTATGCTTCTGCTGCATTTTGATTTCGATTTTTTTTTAAATATACCATTTAGCCAAATCTAGTATGATATTGTTTTTTGATACAACAATTAGTATCAGAGCCATTTTATTATGCATGATTCAGTTCCTATATGTTGCATAGGTTGACAATTATATTTATGTATGTTGTATATTTTTTATGATAGAAATATATATGGTGTATGCTTTTCTCTTTGGTTGTCCATAGAATATAGATTGACCTTGTAAGTTTTCTTCGTTTGGTTTTTAACAAGGAGGGTGGCCTATCATCGCCATGTTTCCTCCTTGTCTTCATTTTCTGTTTTCTTTCATTTTGTAATGTACAAATTTTCGTAATGTTGAAGACGAAGTAGCCATGGATCGAAGAAAGGAACAGGTAATGGTTTCAGTTTATGATATTGTTGGATCCCAAATTGTTCTTGGAAGTTAGAACTATTATATTTGAAAGGTTGAAAGTTAAAAGTTGGAAAATGTTACATTGAACATGCTTCGGTGTTTTAGCAATAACTTTTTCCCTAGTTATCGAAATGAGATGATTTTTTATTTGAATTAAATTAGAGAAATAGGGCTACAAATTATCTGTGGAACTTAAGTTCTAATTCAGTCTATAAGAGTTTCAATTTTTGGATGGAAATTGAGCATGAAATATTGTTTCAATGTAAGGATAGTTTGGACATTTTTGGGTTATAATTTTCAATTTACCAAACCAAATTGAGTGATTTTGGTGTCATTAGAAAATTAAGACAATGAGGAACATTTTTCAAGAAAGAAGTGTTAGCAAATTCTTTCAATTGTTCCATGATAATTAGTTAAGAAGTTAGAAGTATAAGATGTGAGTTTAGAAGACTAAAGGAGAGCAAAATGGGAAGGACCAAGTTAATGAAGGGTTAAATGGGAAGAAGACCAAAAAAATAGGCTTGAAATAAGAAGAAGAAGAGAGAAGTGTCGTGAGAGGCTAAAGGAGAGAAGAAAAATCATGAAATGAAAGAGTAGAAGAGAGAAACCGTGGGGGGAAAAGAGAGAAAAGCAAAAGGGAAGAAGAAAGAAGGAGAAATCAAGCTTGACAAGGTAAGTTTATCTTCTTCTTCTTCTTGCTTTGTTATTGTTAGAGAAAGAGTTAGAGAGAGAATGGGTGTTGTGTTAGAAGAAGAAGATTTGAGAGAACCCACTTGATTTTTGGGTTTCTAAGCTAGGTTTTGGTTTTTCGAACCTAGATGGATTATGGGTAGGTTATGTTTGAGGTTGATTTTGTTGATTTCATTGGTTATGATTTTTTAAGTTTAGGGTTTTATTGAATTGGGATTGAAAATGAGAAATTGGTTGTTTTAGGAAAATCAAGAACAACCTACCCAAGAGCAAGAGGAAGAGCACAAATGGAGTTTGGATTTTCAAGAGGTATAAGGTGGGTAATATCTTTATGGTTGTTGTGTGATGGAAAAATGCCCTATTTGTATGTTTATGTTTAGATTTCGTGAATCTTGAATTTGATATGATTGTATGAAAAACATATGATGATTCATTATTATGTCATGCTATGAAAGATAAATGGCTCTTTGCATGATGAATTATGAACATGTTATACCTTGAAAAAGGTTATGACATTTTGAATTGAATTATGAGCATGATGATGTTATGCCTTGTATTATGGCATTTTGATTAAATGAAAAGAAGAAAAATCATGAGAATATAAAAATGTGATTATATGCTTTGTTTGGGCGAGAGAGGAACCGTTTTGTAGTCACGTGCACGTCGACAAAAGCCTTCTCCCGGCTGTCCACTTATGGCCGACGAGATCCGAAAAATGGACTCATTTCGTTCACAGTGTAAACTTCAGTTTTTTCTGTTTTGTTCCACGGAACCGTCGAGCCAATTATGTGTACATTTACATCTTAATGTGCCCATTTATGATGACATATTTGAGTGTTATGCTTGAATTACATCAAATGTTTCACACGTGATGATGTTGTGAATGCTGGACTTTCATTGCAAAGTGGTAGGCGTCGAAACTACCAATAATAATCCTACTTTCCTAAACAAATAAATTGTAATAGCAGCAAGTAAGGTCGATTCCACAGAGATTGGGATGGAATTTTAATTCTTTCTTAACAAATAACCAAAAGCGAATGAAGGGGGATTTGGGTTGTAGAAAATTAATTCAGTGAAGGCAACGACTAAAGTAAAGGGAAGAAATCAATATTGAAGGATCTCAGCCAAAGGT
>JANZXV010000210.1:11332710-11346742 GCA_027576455.1 Erythroxylum roigii
GATTCTTGCTCTCAAATTTATCAATAAAGTTCTATTATTCAGTTACTTCTATTTTCCTTCTTTTCTGGTTCCTATCAGTTTTCCCCTATTGTGAGCATGAATATGAACAAAACTAACACATCCAAACACCCTTGGGGTTAGACTATTTATATTAAAGCTGGGGAAGAAATTATGGAGCATTTCTATCAATGTTTTGAACTCTACAGGTCGTGAAGACAATCTGTTTATCAAGTGAACTCCAGTTAAAATAGCCTCTCCCCAATAGTGTTTAGGGACATTCATTTGATATAATAATGCTCCAGTGACTTCAAGTAAATGTCTATTTTTACGCTCAGCCATCCCATTTTGTTGAGGTGTATTAACACAAGATGAAAAATGGATAATGCCTTCACGTTCAAAGAAAGAAGATAAGGTTTGATTAAAGTATTTCCAGGCATTATCACTCCTGACCCCTTTTATGCTCACCCCGAACTGGTTTTTTATCATATGGAAGAAATTAGGAAAAATATGATTGAGCTCCAATTTATTTTTCATGAGAAAGAACCACGTGACCCTTGTGCAATCATCAATAAAGGTAACAAACATTTAGCTCCTGACACATTCGGTATCCTTGAAGAAGTAAAAGGAAATTCAGATTTATTATTGCTCAAAGGAAAGGAAGTACAACAATGCTTGGCAAACTCACACACATCACAATGGAAACTGTTGGGAACATGTAGTACTCTTTTCAGGAGAAGATGGGACAAAGAAATGGTTCTTTGACCTGCAACAGTAATAATAGAGCCCTTTGCAACTTTAATTTTTCTGTTACTAGGATAGGGGTTATAAGAAATTAAAAAATGACGAGAGGTAGTCATATGGTCTGTAGCACCTGAATCTACAACCCAAGAATCCCTAGGAGACACTAATGAGGCACTAAGAATATGACAATTAGAAAAATCACTTGATTGGGCTAATGAACATGATGCACTAACACCTTCTAGGGAATTCAAAATGCTCTTTAGGCGCTTAGTCTCTTCTTTTTTAAGTCCTTTTGGTTCTGATCTAGCTTGACCAGAATCTCCAGAGTTTGTAGGTTCAATGATGTGAGCTTTGGCCTGTCCATTCTTGTTTGTCCCTTGTTTCTGTGCTTCTGTGTCTTCCCATGTAACTTCTAATAGCTCTCTCTAGTGTGACAAGGCTTCTTACAAAAACTGCACCACACAGCTCCCTTATTTTGAGGATTCTATTGGTGGTGGTTAAGGGCTTCTTTGTTGGCTTTCATAGACATGAATGCTAGCTAGTTAGCAAACTTGGATTCCAACATCACAATTCTCCAGCTCTCTTTTGCTCGGATGAGTGAGAAGGCCTCATTGAGAGACGATAAAGGGTCTTTGCCAAGTATTTAAACCCAAAGTTGGTCAAATTCAAAATTAGGACTTGCTAAGAATTCAAAGATTCTTTCCCTTGCTACAAACTTTTGTAATTTGACACTGTCATCACTACATAGCATTTTAAGATTTTGATAATGATCCAACTTAAGCCAAAGACTCTTCATCATATTGTACTATTCAGTGACAGAGTGCATACCTTGCTTGGTAGATGAGATTCTGGTCTTAATCTCATAAATTAAAGAGGCATCATTTACCTTAGAATAAGATTGAGTAACAGCATCCCATATCTCCTTAGCAGATGAGAGGAAAATGTATGAGCCCCTGATGTTTGGTTCCATAGAGTTCCAAAGCCATGACATGATTAAGGAATCCTTTACATCGCAAGCCTCAAACTTGGGATTCGAAACAGAAGAGCAGGTCCTAATAGGCGACAAAGTTTCCCTTGCCCTTAAGGAAAGTCTTACCCATTTGTGACCAATGGAGGTAGTTTTTACCATTGAGTTGGTAAGATGGAAGCAAGGTGTGTAATTCACCAATATGGGTAGGGGTGTACATTTTGGGATTACTAATAGAGGAGATTTCAGACGAGGAAGAGACCTCCACGTTGGGGTTTTTGCTGATAACAGCTTCGGTCATCTATTTTCCAGAAGGCAGTATTGGCAATGAAGGCCAAGTAAGTGTCAAAAAAAAGAAACCAAGAGTTATAGCGTCCTGCGCTCTAATACCATGAAGAAAAAAGAAATCTTTTTTCTTATTTTGCATAGTAAGTGCATTTAAATATATAAACAAGTCCTAGCCTAATTTTAGGTAACTAAAATAGTTCCTATTTATAGCAATATCCCCTATTTACAGCAATTTCCTAAAGTAAATATCCATGATATCCTCTTGATTTTATGATTAGGAAATAATTTCTCCTAAATCACTGTTCTGATTTTCATCACCTTTATCTCAAATGCCCTTTTATACGACCATTCTAGCTTTACCTGCTGAACCTGTTCAATCTCAACTGTCCTTACTCAGACTGGCATAGCATTTTAACTTGGGCTTCCTCAACAAACTAAGCACTAAAGGAGACTCCAAACTATTTGCAATGGCATTTGGGATGATTATCTATTTCATTTGAAAACAAAGGAACCACGTTGTTGATATTATAGAAATAATCAATGATATTATAAAAATAGAGATAATTAGTTGATTCTCTATAAATAATTAATTGATATTCTATTAATTAGTTGAGATTTCATTACTTAGAGGAATAAATAGATTCTTCTTCATTTAAGGAGGTAATTCGGGTTGTATTGTCCTATATATTCCTTGTACTATTCACCAAAAAATTAAGGAAGAATTACTATATCTTCTTTCCTCATTGTATCAGAGCCACGACTCTTCTACAATATTTTTTCCTTTCTTCGTTCAAAGTAGTCATAAATAGACTATCGCTTAGCAATGACTGGCCAATGAAGAAACTCCTCCAACGTTGATTTCAGCAATTCGAGTGTGACTAATCCTAGTGTTATGACAAGTAACATACAATGTAACTGCGATCTTCTTGGCCCAAATTCGCCTTTTCAATTGACGAATCACTGGTTGAATAGTCAAAATTACCTGGAATGGTTGCAAAGAATAAAGTTGGCCCTTAAGGGTAGAGGAAAACTTGGGTATTTTACTGGAGAGATAACAAAGCGAACTTTGGATGATCCAAATATGCTAGTATGGAGGTCTGAAAATCTTTGATCATAACTTGGTTGATTAATTACATGGAACTTGCAATTAGAAAACCTTATATGTTTACGCCAACAGCTAAAGATATATGGGATGCAATTCAAGAGATGTATTCTAGCATTGAAGATTCTTCTCAAATTTTCAAACTAAAAGAGAAGCTATGGAAGGCCAAGCAAGGAGACCGCGACGTTACATTGTTTTATAACAAACTTGTAATTTTGTGGCAAGAATTGGAACTATGTTATGAAGATGATTGGGAGTGTCCGAATAATAGTGTTCGAGATAAAAAAAAGGAAGGATAAACCCTCTATCGGAGAGGTTTTCTCAGAAGTAAGGAGAGAGGAGATGAGGCAGAAAGTGATGATTGACAACACCAAATCAAAGGTTGAAGGATTTGCACTCATGTCGAAAGGAATAGGGTACAGTGTACAGAATCTTATGATACTTAAAGGAAACTTCAGGGAAAGGATTATTCTTCAAGAAAAGTGATCAAAGGAGAGTTGAAGTCCACACAGATGCAGACTGGGTGGGGTCTCTTATTGACAGAAGATCAACTTCTAAGTATTGCACATATTTGTGGGGAAATCTCGTAAACTAGAAGAGTAAAAACTCAGTGTGGTAGCCAGAAGTAGTGTGGAGGCAGAATATAGGGCAATGGCTCAAGGAATTTGTGATATAATTTGGATTAAAAGAGTAATGGAAGGACTAAAGAAACCAATGGAGCACCCAATGAAGTTGTTTTATGATTAAAAAAGTAGCTATCAATATTGCCAACAATCCAGTTCAACATGATCAGATGAAGCATGTGGAGATTGATAGACATTTTATAAAAGAAAAACTTGAAAGTGGATTCATTTGCTTACCATTTGTACCTAAAACACAACAAATTGCTGATTTATTCACCGAAGGCAACTAAGACAGAATTTTAAGTTACTTGAAAGCAAGTTGGGCATGATCAATATCTATACACCAACTTGAGGGGGAGTGTTGATATTATAAAAATAATAAGAGGTAATTAGCTGATTATTTCTATATTATTAGAGATAATTAGTTGATTCTTTATAGATAATTAGTTGAGATTTTATTACTTAGAGAAAAATGGATTAATTTAAGGAGTTAATTAGGGTTGTATTGTCTTATATATTCCTTGTACTATTTATAGAAAATTTAAGAATTATTTTATCTTCTTTCTTCTTCTAGCCTTACCTGCTGAACCCGTTCAACCTCAACTATCCTTACTTATAGTGGCCTAGTATTTTAGTTTAGGCTTCCTCCACCAAACTAAGCATTAAAGGAGACTCCAAACTGTTTGCAATGGCAATTGGGATGATTATCTATTTCATTTGAAAACAACGGAACCACATAATCTTTGGAAACTGCACACGAGAGCAAGGGTTCAACCTTCCAAAGTTTATCTTCAAACGCAGGCCAGCTGCCATGGTTCATGATATTCTTCATGACTTATCTTCAGAATTACAAACAGTATTGTCACTATAACATCTCTAACTTGTAGTTAGATAGCCTTATAAGTGAACTACTTAACTGCCCTCTTGCTCTTTTGTTAAGTTGTAATTCCCCTAAGGGGCTGATTGTACATGGTTTCCGAATAGCCTTATAAATATTCACCTTTACTTTTTTGAGAAAAAAAAAAAAGAAGAAAGAAATATTTCTAACTACTACATTATAAACAACTGATAGATTCAAAGCCCAACTAAGAAGTCACTTTTTATGACTCAAATAAAAGCCTCTAACAGGTCTATTCCCCTTTTAAGAAAACCAAGATAATATAATCAACCACAATGAGTACCTTTTCCATGACAAAGCAAAATGGGTAAGGACATGGCACGCCTTGCAGCTCCATCAACTCCTTCCAGTTTGTTACTTAAGTTCCTATATGTACAGGCAAAATAATTAACTACAGAAAGATATATAGAAGCCTACTTATCAAGAGAAGATGCAGAGGAAGTAGCAAACTTTGAGCAAGGAAGCCAGCCACTTAGTCCCACAATTGCACTCAAATTTGCTGGATATGGTTGGCCATTTGCATACTTCCCTGATGTAAAGCAGGTCCCAAAATATAAGGCAGCTGCAGCACCCATGCTGAATCCTCCTACACCAACTCTAACTGCAAAAAGAGAAATAGACTTAGAATGGAATCCAGATTGCAAAAGATAACTCGCTTCCAGAGTGGCATTATTTACTTAGTTATGACACAACCCACTGCCTTTATTTATTAAGTATGATATAGTCAATTATTCACCACTAGAATAAAATTTATTTTCATTGGAAGTTAATTCTCTAATAGTAGATAACATCAAGTACAAGAGTGCAAGAGAAATGAAGATGAAACCTACTATCAGCTGGCTCAGTTGACAGCAAATTTGCAACATGTGCAGCTGCGGCATCTAAGCCCTCTAAATCATCAGGAGCATCTTCAGAGAAGTCTTTCACATCAAACCCTAAATTTAGTTATTCCAATATATCAGGTCCTTTTAGAAAAAAAAAATAGTGAAACCATGAAATACACATAATATAAACTATCTTTCGAAATGGAATCCTAGCAAAATAAAAAAGAAGTGAACAAAATGGTCCTTCAGAAAAATTCTTTCTTTAACTTTATTTCCAATTTACATTTATGATACAAAACATGTCCACAAGAGGGTGAATTTGAAAGACAAGGTAAAAAAAAATGAAGTTATTAGACAATGGAAACTTACAAGCCGTTGATGGGAAGCCACCAAAAGCACTAATTGGTTGAGTTGGGGCAGTTGGGCATATCCACTTAATCTGTGCAGATAACATAATAAGCCCAATTTTATGATTTAAAATAAATCTCTATCACAATCACTGTAATGTAGACAAAAAGAGGTTTTTATATGTGCCCCTAATATAGTTTGCTTCAACATACTTACATTTCGCAGGGGGAGGGTCTCTAGGAGCTGGGACCAGCTGCCAAACAAGATTAAAAATGAATATGAAGTAAGTACTCTGATATGCAAGGTGCATTCTTAGAAAAGAAAATACGGAAAAAGACTAGCTCAATTAGGAAGTAATTGAAGTGGATATTTTTTGTAGGCAATAATCATCTTATTTAGGAAGTCTAGTATTTTCATAATTATATTTTTATTAAGAGAATAAGTTATCATATAAAAATTCCATTTTACTTTTAAAAACTCCATGTTTTAAACCTATTTAAAGGGCATTACGATGAATAAGAAAAGAGTTAAAATTTTCCATAAAAATAGTTGGCAGAAAACTTATCAAAGACGAGTTTATAAACAGCAACCATATGACCTATAAAGAAGAGAAACTCTAACAAGGGAAAAGAGGATTTCCTTGTGAGTCATCATGTTACTTAAATCCTACACAAAACACATATCATACTTCAATAAATGAACCGAGTAATCTAACACTTCCGTACATTTTCTTCCTCTTTCCAATGTCTCCTTAAGGGATAAATGAATCTTTAGTACTCTTGCCTACTAAATTTCACTGATTTAGTATTTCTATTGTACCTTTTCAACTCCAGTTATAGTATTTGGAGAAAACCAATATAGCACTTCCTGTCAACTTCAATGACAATTTGATGGACAATATGTTCTTTAAATGCCCTACTTGTATTGTCATCATGTTCTAGTCTTCAACTTTTTTTCTACTCAAATCCTCCAACTTGAAAAACTATGGCAATAATATATGTAAAAATGAAGAAATACACGATACTTGTTGGTAGTGACAATAGAGAGGATTTCATTGCATTATTTGAGTAATAATAGGACCCTAATGGGAAAAATAGAAATTACGAATACTGTAGGAAGATCGTATAATTTAGTGGGAAAGGGGCAAGGGAGAAAGTATTGGCAAAGATTTATTAGCATGATTTAGTATCAAATAGTTAAAAAATTCATAGGAAGCTTGATATGGATTTGAAAATAACTCGTTTATTGACCACAAAAGGCATAAAAGTGAAGTTTGGTACTTAGACATTTTCATCACCAAAATGCATTCAATATAGGAAGAATTACAAACAGAAAACTTAGATGCTCTAGACTCAAGTTTAATGCATAATAAAGGAAGTAGTTCATTCGACATCTCATGAGGATGTATCACTAAACAAGAATTTCACTTATGGTGCCTAACCCAGCTACAAGAAAGAAGGGTGGGAAGATGTTTTACATGCTTGTCAAGACACCAACCGTCTCTAACTCCAATTAGATCAATCCCAAAAACAAAAACAAAAAAAGAAAATACTCTATCACGCGAGAACAAAGCTGTGGAGGAGGCACAGTACCTTAATGATTAGCATATAAGATCCACCAACAATAACAGTAACGAATACAGGGAAAGTGACGTTACCTAGAACCGTTATCACCAAGACCATGAAGCCAAACTACAGTGGCCTGGTGACTACCTTTGGGTCTGACAACATAAGTCCTTCCAAAATCAAATGTTCTTCTAATGGATTTACCACCTGAAAAAATGATGTGTGAAATTAACTTTAGCTCGAAAAGACAAGTAAACACAGGAACTTTTTTTCTCAACACCTTTGTTCCAAAATGGACAACATAAGCCATCCAAGCACGCTAGGACCCAGAACAGCAAAAGGGTGAGTAAGATTCATGTGGTGATTATAACTAAGAGCTTCCTTTTATTAACAAAATTCAGAAAATTAATGCAATAAGAAGAATGGGGAAGGTGAATGGAATGACCAGAAGCCATTGAAGGATCAATAAAGCTCATACAAGCCCCTCTAAACTCCAACAAGAGAAGATCCTGCAATGGAGAAAAATAAAAGAAAATGAAAACCAGAAATTTTACTGTCAGCAACAAGCTAAGAGCTCCGTGAATCATGGAAGCATTCTAAGCGTTGAAGACCCGACTGACTTAGGCCCACATTAACCGTGTACCAAACGTCAATAAGAAGAATGATATCACAGTCATCAATCATTGATAAAGCGATCCAACAAAATCCTTTCAATTGAAAGAAAGAAAGAGAAACTATTTTCGGATGATAACCGAAGGCAGAAAGGTCAAAGATGAGCACCTAGCAGAGCGGAAAGGTCAAAGATGAGCACCTGTAGAGCGCAAACCCAAAGCAAAAGCCCTATCTATCCTCTCCTCTCCTCTCCCCTCCACAAAAACCACTCCGGAATTGAGGTCTTCGTTTGACTTTCTTGTCCTTTCCGCGGACGCTGCGTTTTTGATCTCAAGTATTTTTCTTTTTCTCGTCTCGTTACCATCCTCTTGTAAACACCGCTAGTCCATATTTTTTTATCTAGACTTGTTTCTACCACGTGTTCCTTATTTTGCCTACCGCTTTCATTGTTTTGAATATGTTTAGCGGACAAATGCTTTTCTACATTCAAACCTGGTGTGAATTGCGATCCACCGTGACCTCTTTAATAACTAGAAGCATTTTCGGTAACGCTTGAATCCGTGATTTCAAATATTTGGTAGATTGTGATCCACGTCTCTTGTCTTTGAGGGTGGTAAGGGTTGTCCCTGTTCCCTATCTTTAAAGAGTGGCAAGGATTCAAACCCTTGACCTCAGGGTTTTGTTGCGTTAAGATGCAAGCATCTTACCATTGAGCTACATAGCCCAATGGTAAGAGGCGTGGATTGCAATCCACCAAATCCTTAAGATCACGGGTTCAAGTGTTACTGAAAACGCGCTCACGCACTAAAGAAGACAATACTTTCAGAGTTGATCGCAATCTACACCAAAATAAAATAAAATTTTAGTTTTTTATTTTTTGCATGAATTAATTGATTTTAATTTATGAAACGGGATATATATCTCTTAATTGTCTTTTCTCCAAATGGCCTACATACAACTAAATATTGAATGAGGAAACAGGGTTGAATGAGTTACTCAAAAGAGATCTGAGTGAACTTTCTATTGTAATATAAAACTTTTTACAGGATTTTCAAAAATCTTAGTATATTTAACGGGGTGCTAGCTTAGTAGATATACGATAAATTGTTGTAGCTTGAGAGAGTACACTTTCAATGTCTAGGAGATCACGTTGATCTAGTTTAATATATTTATTTTAAGTTCGCATAATCATGAAATCAAATTTTCTTTTTTATTGATTCTTTTGCTATCAATTTAAGTTTTATATTAGTTTATATTTTGTTAATCAAAATCACTCTTTTATTTATTTAGTTTAGAATAGTTAGAAGTTTAAGGTTTTCATCCACACTTCTTCCTCTCGATAGATTAACTCCTACAAATCGCCATATTACTTTCCAATAAAAGGCACACTTCCCTTGGTTGTGCACAATAGATTAGTATTAGAAAATTTTACAACTTAAATAGAGAGAGTACAAAAAAACATTCAAAAAAATTTTGGCATTGTTGTTAGAGAAAGCAATTGGTTTTCAAAATACCTATTAAATATTTTTCTAGTCTTATGTATATTTTATTTTTGTTAATTTTCTTTATAAATTTCTTATTTTGTTTTTCATTATACTTGTTTCACTTTGATTTCAAGGGTATATGAGGTGTATGATAGGAAGTGGTCATTCTATTTACTTAGAAGAAGACTCCGAGCTTAGAAGAACACTTTGTTGGAATTAAAGGGAACAACCTAAACAAAAAACTAGAGATACATCAGACCTACAATCTGAAATCATAGAGGGAGAGTACAAAATAATGATGAAGTATTCCAAACCATCTTGTTTAGGGATGCAATCTATGATTGCAATACTAGATATTAAACCAATTATTTCAAGATTAAGCTTAATGTAATTTAATAAGCTACAACAAAATGAAGAATTGATGGATTACTACATAAGGATCCCAACGCACACAATATTAAATTCTGAGCGATTTTTGACACATTTATAGTCAATAGGGTAATTAAAAATTCCATTAGGCTGAGTTTATTCACGTCTATACTAAAGGATTAAGTGAAGCAATAGTTGAAAGTGTGACATGTCAAATCAATTACTGTTTGGGAGTCTTGAGGAGAAGTTTCTTTCTAAAGACTTTCAACCATCCCAGAAAACAAAGTTAAGAAATGATATATCTTGCTTCTTGCAATTTAATAACCATAGTCTCTATGAAACATGAGATAGATGTATTGATTTGCTGAGAAGTGGTTGCCCCATAGCCTTTCCATATGGATACAAGTCCAGGCCTTCTATTATGGTCTAGTCAATACTAAAAGATAGATGATAGATGCTACAGTGGGTGGAATATTAATGATAAGACTACAGAGGTTGTCATAGAGTTGATAAAAGAGATGACAGACAATAACTACTAATTCCATTAAGGGAAAGGCAAGAACAAAAATATCAATAAGCATACATAAGGTAGATTCCATAACTTTTCTAATAGCTTAGATGGAGGTGATAGTGAGAAAATTAGGCAACATAAGCTTGCCATTAAGAATAGTTCAAATTATAAGTTATGAATTCTATAATAGAGGAAAATAAGGTATGAAATGCCTAGTTGGAAATCCTACGTTTAAATTGGTAAAGCAAGTTCACTTTGTGGGATGATTTTAGAGGCAAAACTATCCCTAAAGTAAGAAGTGTCATTTAGGGTTAAAAAATCATCTAAATTCTCCTAAGGCTATCAATAAGCTTAAAAACTTCCCTCTCGAGGATTTCAACATGTTCAAAAAGAGTAGCAATTGAGTCTAGAAGAGATGATAAGAGACTTCATGCAAGCTACTGCTTCTCAATTTCAAAATTATAAAACTTTCATAAAGAATCTGGAAGCTTAAAACGGTCAACTAATGAAGTTATAATTGAGAGACCATAAGGCACATTATTTAGTGTGATAGGTGCTTAATTGATTATGAAATTATTCCATAACACTTAGAGATTATTGACATGAAATTGCTTAAAATGCTCACTTTGACTTATATGTAGTTTTAGGCACAATTTGAAAGCAAAGAAGTTAAAGTGAGTCGAAAGCATTATAATTGAGCCATTTTCCAAAGATCCACGTCCATTTAACAACAAAGAAGAAGATTAGAGCTAGAGAAGTCAAGATAAAGCGTAAAAGAATGGGATAAAGCATAAAAGAATGAAGGATCAAATTGCTCATGGCATGCTGGAAAACCTGCACAGCCATGAGCTATCACTCACGACTGTGCATGTTTTGCATGGCCGTGAGGGTTGCTGCCAATTATTTAATCATTTAAGGTATAAAGCAAGCAATGATATGCACTTGGATGTGAATTTAACGAATAACATCATTAAAAAAATTGCGAAAATCGAAGGAGTTGGACAGTTACACGTGAGTGGAGGGCTGAAGCAAAGAATGGGAAGATGAAGACACCTAACGTGAGTTCATGTTGTCTAATGTGAGCAAGACACCACACACACACCAGCTATCCATTTTGCTACATTAAAAACCCAGTTGTCCCATGCAAGATATCTTATCGATAAAACATGACAAAGCTTGGAGAATAAGAAAAAAAAAAGTGGACAACAACCGAAGGACATTGGACGATTACAAATAAGACAAAAAGTGGACAGCAACATGAGGGGTCCTCTTCGGTTTTGAATGCCACCTATACCTTTCATTTAACCTAGCATTTAAGGTATAAAGAATATATGGATGGGGGACGAAAAGGAGGGTTGGTGATGAGTAAAAAGCCGAGAGTGAATAAAGGGCAGCAACTCCATTTTTGTCTCCTTCGGTTTTGAGGCAAGTGGAGCAGCTAGAAGACCTATTTTCTCTTCGATTAAGCCTCATCTCCCACGGTTTTTAAGATAGTTTTTATCATAATAAAGGGAGGTGTCGGCTGGGTGGTGTGTAAAGAACCAATAGTGAAAAGAAATACAACAACTTATATATTTTATCCTCTTCGGTTTTGGAAGATTAGGATGGATAGGAGAGAGTTTTGTGAGCTGATTTATATTGACCTCTTTGGTTTCCAAGATGGTGGGAGGGCTACGGCAAAAGATGAATAACGTGACACTTATGGAGAAGATGAAGGGCTAAATGTCTTGATGCTAGTTCAGAGGTGACATCGATGCTGACGACTTGGGATATATGTATTTCTTTGTTTTTGTTGTTTTTTTCTCTCTTTAGGATTGATTATATTATCTTGTGTTTATTGAATTGGGTATTTTGAAAAGATGATTTTAATTCGTTCATTAAATCATTTATTTGCAAACCCGTTGCTAGAATTTCGATGTAGTCCATAATTGTTATGTTGAAATTCATGTGTAGCGACTAATGATTCGTAGTCATTAGGGATAACATGACCTAGGTTAAGTGACGTATTGTATGTGGTTGTTGCCTTGATTAATCGGTTTTCTTAATTCGTAATGCTATTGCCTAATTAAATCTAGAAATCGTATCCTAGATTATTCGGTGGTTAGGTTTAATTAACGATTGTAACTGATTAAACAAAACCTAAGGGAAAACTTGAGTTAATTATTAACCCACGATTGATAGTTACTTGGAGAGATTTATGAACAACAAATCAAGGAAATATGTTTAATTAGGACGTAGGCCGAGATTGAACCAAAAAACTGGGTCTCTACCGAATTCCCCACTTTTATTATTTTTCACATGCTTTCTTTAATTTATTTTTATTAGTTAGTTTCATTTTATTTTCTTTTTTCTAAAACCAAAACCCTCGGTTAAACCTAAACACCGGTTAATTTTATTTCAACGACTTTTCACACATTCTTTGTGGGATCGACCTAGACTCGCCACTACTATAATAGTAGGTCTAGTTATTGTATTCTAGCTTTACGACGTGCTGTCATAGTGATACCATGCCCAACCTTAAGGAATAAGCGAAGGAAGTTGCCTTAAGGGATAAGAATTTGATTAATATAAAAAGGGAAGAAGATAATAAGGCAGTGACACTAGTGTTGGGATACTGATTAATAGGTTATTGTTGGTGTCTATATTAATAAGACATTAGTAAATTTAGGAACAAGTATCAATGTAATATATTATGCCATGTTAAAAAGACTGAGACTTGGTGAAATCAACACATATTAAAAGACTAATGTATCATGTTGATAACTCGATAAAAGGTGTTAAGGAGAATGTGAAGATAAAAATTGATATGTTCATTTTCTAATAGATCTTATATTTTAGATATCAAAGAGGATGAGAAAAAAATCCCTATTGTTAGGTAGACCCATCCTTAATATAGTAGATGGAATAATAAATGTTAGAAAGGTGAACTAATACTTAGGGATAGAGATGAAGAACTCTTGTTTTCAAATGATGAAACTTTGTTTATGCTTAATAACGACTATAGACAAGCTTCAAATTATGAAACTTTGTTTATGCTTAATAACAACTATAGACAAGCTAATTGTTCCAATATTTTGCATTATTTTGCATTAAGTCATCAAGGAAGGAGTTAAAGTACCAAGGAAAGTAAGAACAAACGCAAGAGTAAAGAAGAAGGTCAGGATGAGAGATAATGACCCTGTAAATGACAAATTTCCATGATAATCACAAAGAAAGGAGAAACCTCATTATTGCAAAAATTGATCAAGTTTAAGATAAGAATCCAAGTAAAAGCCTCATAAAGAAGTGCTTGTTAAGAGGTAACCTAATCGAAAATTTTAAAAACTTTTCAATTTTATTTAGAATATTTAGCATGATGGACTAGTAATTTAGATATTTATTTGTAATCATTTAGGATTCATTTTTAATTAATAGGACCTACAATAGGGTTTGTTTCACTTGTAGCGCCCTCTCATCGTAGGGTACACACCGGGAAACCCGAAGGTCGCTCCGACGAATATCCCACGATAAAGGTGCACCACCAGAACATTTCAACTAATAATCCTCATGGCATCGCAATAGTGTAAAATCACAACATAACACAACATCAGAAACCAGTAAAATTTAAAATCATAATATCAATTTGATACAGTCATCCAGAAGCAGAATAGACAAGTCTATCAGTCCCCTAACCAAAATCAAAAAGGAAACTGATACAAGC
>JANZXV010000210.1:11346842-11368305 GCA_027576455.1 Erythroxylum roigii
CAGAGGCCAGTAGCATGCTCAGTCAGTGAATGCAATGAAATCTATCAGTCTGACCCAATATTACCATAATACCCTTTTCTACCAGTAACGGGATGTTACATCACTGATATTCGCTTTGAGTAGAGCCTGTTGTAGTCATATCGTCGTTTTCATTCAGATCCAGGTTTGTTTCTATTTTTTTTCGATTGGCGTTTGTTTCAGGAACTCAATGATTTGCAACAAACCAAGCCATCTCCAGTCTTTGGCTTGGTCTTCTTTTCAAACCCCAAGTCTCTATCCTCAGTTTCTGTACAAGATAATCAAGCATCGATCTTTTTATATGTATATACTCTACTGGGTTTTATTATTTTGGAGTTCTTCCCTGATTTTCATATGAAAGGTTGATTCTTTAAGACCATCGGCTTTAGTTTGATGATATGAAGTATGATTGGATCTAGTCATGTTCTTGTGCTAATGATCTGGGGCTTGTCTTTAATTGCCTGATCTGTAGTTCCCGAATGTAGATCTGTGCTGGGTTGCCACTTGGTTTTGATAAAAGATTATGTCTTTTGTTTCACTTCATAATCGAGTTCCTTAGCTAATGTTTGTGTGTGATTGAAAGTGAAGTAACTTGTGCAGAATCAAGATTCAGATTTTGCTTTGCTGGGTGATGAATTGTTTAATTTTTTTGTTCTTTTGGAGATAAAGTTAGTTAAGTTTCATGGAAATTTTGGTTGGCGATAGTGTTGATTTGTATTTTAGTTTTTACAAAATACATTTAAGATACATAGAGATTGTTGCGCCCTTTTATGCAAAGAGATTGTTAAGATTATGGCTAGTGCTCCTCCGCTGCACAGATTGATGAAAATGTTATGCCCTCTTCTTCGACGAGGTATGTAAGCAAGTGATTCTTTTTTAGGATTAAATAAGAGGTATGTAAACATTACTCTCCCTCTTTCTTGGCACTCTCACTCTCTTCCTTCTCTGCAGCCTCCTCTTTTTAGGTATGGTTCTTGGTTAATTAGTCTCTTCTGCTTTGGGTTTTGTTGGGGTTTTCTGAATATTATGTTCTTTATGGTTTTTTGCTTTTGATATTAGCTTCTTTGTTTGATTTAGCGTTTAATGCTTTTTGGATTTGATTATATTGATCTCTTTGCATCTGATATTGTTGGGTTTATGTCAAGATTGAATTTTTATGCTTAATGATCTTATGGTTTCAGATGTTTTGTGTTTCTATATGTTGAGTCAAAGTCTAGTCCTTTGATGCTTTATTGCTCTCTTATCATCTGGGTATTGATACTTTTCTACAGATAAAGAGATGATATATTTCATTATATTTTAATTTTAAAATATATTTTATATTTAAAAGTCGAGTTATATTTTATATTTTATATTTATTTATTATTTATTAAGTATTTACGTACTTATTGTAATTTTATTTACATAATTTTTTAACATGCCAGTTTTACTTATTTACTCTTTAACTTGCATCATTCTTTTATTGTCACATCTATATGTAGGTCTACCGGAAACATCCTTTCTACTATGTAAGGGTAAGGCTGCGTACTATCAGACCTCCCTAAACCCCACTTTATTGCGAGACTTCAGACTAGGTGTGATGATGATGATGAGATTTATATATTTTATTGGATGCATTGTTATTTATGTTTTAAGTTTTTTTGTAGGTCGTACCTTAAAGCTAAGTAGAACAATAGGCTCCATAACTTGGGGACACCTATGTTCCTAACCATGTTTTAATGAAACTCTTTCCATTATAATCCATGGTCTACATCATGCCTATACCTTAATTTATGTCTTGAACAGTTGAATTTCATATGGAGCTACAATCTACATCATGGTTGTCTTGCAAACTATATCCTAAAGTTTTAAAAAGAAAGGGGTCAGGCTAGATGTTCTACTTTTGTACCTCTCTTCAAACTTCTCCTAGTCTCTTATATACCATCTACCCAAATCAAATTTCTTATCAATACCCACAAGGTTTTTGACATCTCCCTTAACTTTCCATTAAGGTGTTTAATTTCAGGTCAAAAGGTTACTTGGCTTTTTAAACAAATCTTTAATTCTCATTTATATTTTAATAATAAATGTGATTATTTTACTTGGTTTTCTATTTCTTTTCATATAATTATAATAAAATGATCATAGGATGAGATTACTCAATCATTAGATACTATTTCAAGCAAAAACATTAAGAAAATCAAATGTCTAAGGGACAACTTAAAATGTGACCTAGAAAGAGACTATATGGTGTTGTAGAATGAGTTATGGCCATTTTAGAGACCATGTACTATTTTTAAAAGAAATAGTGAGGTCCACAACTCGAGGATAAAAAATATTAGAGATTTTGCCTCTATTCTCAAGAAAATAGACAAATCTAAGGCCTAGGCTATGACAATGGCCTAAACTATGTCCAATAGTGTGAAAACATGTATAAAACATATAAACCCTAATTTAGAAGGCTTTTGGAGACTTTATGCTTTTGACACATCTTTTTCTCTATAAAGTTTAAGGTTAGCCATTAGGAGGTCCAAGAACCCTCGACAGTCCAAATCCAAGGTTGTTTTCATCAAAGAATCAAATCTTGACATCATCTTAATAGATAAAATTTTCATCAAAATCATGATTTTTATCTAGATTTAGTTTTACCTTATTTTCCTTATAATTGTCTATTACTTTCGTTGTTTCGATTATGTTAGTGTCTAAATGTTTTTCTATATTTAGATATAAAATTCTAGAGTTTATTTTTGTATGGATTTATTTTTTAAATTTTATAAAATGGGATACATTTCATGGAATTGCATTTGAATAACTTTGACACATGATTTAGTTATGACTAGATATGATTTTAATTCACTTATGGACACCTCTAGAGGGCTTGCCTGTAGAGGGGCCATATATGGTTTAGGTAATATGGATTAAATGAGGTGTTCGAGAGAGACCTATGTGATTTTTTAGTGTTGGGATGAAACTTTAATAAGATTTCACAAATCATAGTGTATTCAAACTAGTGTTAGCTTGGTAGGGATATAGGTTATAGGTGTAGTTTGAGAGAGTACAGTTTCGTCTAGGAGATCTTATAGGTTTAGTTTAATATATCCATTCTATGTTCTTTGAATCATAAATAAAAAATAAAACTAAGGAAATTAATTCTCTAAATATTGATATTTGATTGAAATTTTTTAAGACATTGTCTTACTATTGATTATCTTACTATTGATTTTTTAATACATTGTCTTACTATTTATTTTAGTTTATATTTCTTCAACCAAAATCCCTCTTTCTATTTATTTAGTTTATAGTAGTTAGTAATGGTTGGTTAATTTTTCTATACCAATACTATAATTTACTGCAAGTACATGACATAGTTGTAGCTAGCACAAACAGGTATGGATCAATCCTACGAAGACAATAATTACTAGTAGTTACCCTTTTTCTAGTACCTATGAATCAAATTTTTGGTTTTTAACTAAAAATATAGGTAAATAAATAAACAAATTAAGATTAAACAATTTTGAACTCAGGATAAGTAGAATACAAAGAAAAATCAATATCAAATAGTAGTGCCTAGGTGATGAATCCCTCTAGGAAGCATTAAATTATTAACCTTTTATCATGTAATCACATTATTGTTTATTGGACCGTGAAAATTTCCATCATATGTTAATAAGTCTCTCAAGACTATTAACAACTATTCCTATCTTAGTTGATTAACAAAATTATTTCTAATTAAAATCCTTAAGATTGCATTATCGATTTATGAATTCTGCTATTAGGTTTGCTCATAATCAAGAGAGTTTATGTTGGCCTATCCCTAGGTTTACACGCAACTCCTTTCAATTATGGTATATCTATTCATACAAGAGGATTTTTCAATCTCAATCATATGAAATCAATTCATGCACTAATATTCCAATTATATTAGAACAAGAGAAAAACACATAATTGAATTGCAATAAATAAATCAATATAATTGTATTAAATAAAAGATTAAAACATATTGTTATCCCAAACTAGGGTTCACCACATCTGGACACTAAATATGTTTAGTGTCTAATCATAGAAAATAAAATCAAAGATAAACATGCAGAAAAACTAATAGAAAACAAAAACATCATAATTTAAAATCTCCCTTTCTCTTCTATTGAATCTTCTTACAAGTTTAGATTTGATGTAGCTTTCTATCGGATCTACTGAAGTTAACTTTGTGTTTTCCTTATCCCTTAATCAAAATTTTTGCCTCTCTAGGTGTCTTACACCCCAAAATTGCTATAAAACTCGGCTCTCTTTAATTTTCCTCACTCACATCCTTTTATAGTAAAATCTAGGATTTTCGGGATATACATAGTCACTTACATGTTTGTGTGAGAGACCGTGTATAATAAAAAACACATGAGTTAACGATGTTACATAAGTACAGAGACTTACATGGGCAACATACATCGTCATGTATCTCAATACACACAAGCTTGTAACTCCACACGATTAGAAATCAATTTCTTTAATCTTCACTTATTTATAGAGACTTACATTGTCTCTATACACGGGTGTGTAATGTATGTTTGCTTGAGTTGCTGAAATGCATATAAGGAATGTTTGGTACGATTTGGATTGTTTCGGTTCTATTTTATGTAGTAACTGCATATCCTCCCAGGGGGTATATGGGTATTACACTACTATCCCTGAAGCCCTGCATATCAACACATATATGTGAGCCACATCCGGTATCTAATACCCAAATATTATAATAAAAATATTATTAACCTCAATGACAAATAAAATACTGAAGTAGACAGTGCAGCATCTAATGCCTTCTTCTGCTTCAGCGACTCCAGATAGGCTTTACAGTTCCTCTTCCAATGCCCTTCCTTATTGTAATGGAAGTATATTCCCTTTGGTGTATTCTCCTTTTCCTTCTTCTTGGCTACAACTTCCACAGGCTTTTTGGACTTCTTCTTCTTCTTTTGGTTCCTCTTATGAGAACCAGAAGTAGAGTCCACCAACATCATAGCCTTATTGTCCTTCTGTCAGTTTGCTCAGTTGTTTTGAGTAGATTAATTAGCTTAGGTATCGAGGTGAATATTTGGTCCATTTGATAGTTAAGCACAAACTGTGAATAGCTATCGGTCAAACCAGTCAGAATTAAGTCTATACTTAATTCACAATCCATTATGAAACCCAAACTGACTAACCTTTCAATGTATCCATTCATCTTTATCGCATATTGCATTGGAGACGATCCCTCAACCATTTTAAATTGGAAGAGCAACTTTGAGGTCTCGAACCTTTCAGATTGAGCTTGCTCATCAAATAGTTCCATTAGATGGTAGACTATGGTATGAGCATCCATAGCCTCATGTTGCTTTTGCAATTCTAGTGATATAAAGGTCAGCATAATACAGCTAATCAGCTCACTATCATCAAGTAGCTTCTTATAAGCTTTTTGATCCTCATCAGAGGCATCGACAGCAGGGCAATCAGGAAGTGACTCATCTAAAACATATCCTAGTTTCTCATATTTGAAAACAATTCTCAAATTTTGCAGCCAATCTAGAAGTTTGGTACCATGAGTTTGTGGAGTCTAGTAGAGAGCGTAAGTTCATACTAGACGAAGACATCGTGGTGATTTAATAACCTAGAAGAATGAGAGAGAGCGTTAGAATGTACATAAATTCATATCGATAAGGACTTTAATCACATGCATTATGGGTCCCAATATTTTATCCGAGTCTATAACTCTCACTACGAATATGAGAAAACTTATAGTTTTTCTATTGGGTTGATATCCAACATCACTAAAATTGACCTTGGGTTTGCCCAACAAACCACCTTAGGTCAATCTGTAAGTATCATTCATACCAATTGCATTCAGTTATGCAACTATCGACTTTTAGCACACTCATTGGGTTTTCAACTCTTGATATGTATACATCCCATGTATACTACCTAACTTCACCTCTATCCACGTTGACCTTGGGTTTGCCCAACAAATTAATGCTTCCAGTTAAGACCAACCCATTAATCTGGAAATCTAATTTCCATAGTTTGAACATATTTGTATAGAGCGAGCTTAGGTTTCCCTAACAACCCAACACTAAAAGAACTCTGGTTCTTGCCATATGAATGGAAGGCAAAAGTCCTAAAATTTTGGTTGAGGGATTTGTTCTTAGGTCTCATCAATACTTGGATGGACTTATATATATCTCACATATATATTCAAATAGTTACTATAACTATATGGCATGATTATAGATGCTTCAATTAAATTGAGCCTATGTCCATAACCATCATATCATGCCAATTTAACCAACCTTTAAAATACATCTAATGCATGTAACACACAAAGGAGGTTTAATTTAAGTTATGACTTGACTATGCATCAAAAGTTCATGATTCAATTCAACTCTTGAATTGAATCAAGTGCTAGTGTTAGTCTTGGCTAATTCAAATTATGAATGTGATTCGATTAGGAACCCTAAAATTCAATTATTTTGACGTCCAAATTAAGCACTTTAGTTCTAGTACACATATCTTTCCTAGTCACACTAGAAATGCAATGCTCTACTTGGATTAATTCTAAATTAATCCCTAGGGTTTCCAAAATTACCAAACATTAATTAGTCATCTAAAACATCCCTAGGTCATCTCAAATTTATCCAGACAATTTTGGCACATGTCAAAAAATATCTTGATGCCAAAATTATCAAGATAAATAGTTAACCTGCTAGACACTAAAGAGACCAATTTGATGTTCGAATATTTTCTGGAACCCTAATTTTAAGCACATGCACTTACCATGTTACTACCATCAAAATAATACATTTCTTATCTCATAACAATGTTTCAAGGTATTATAATCAAAACACATATACATGTCATCAAACAAGTCAGCCCCATCAGCTTTCAAAAAGTTGACCAGTGTTGACTTTGACTTGATCTATTAATTGAATCAAGTTTAATTAATTCTGGAAAATTTCCAGAGTCTTACACACATTCTAAATATGCCTAATAAAAAATTCCAAAGTCAAATTCCTAGGAATTCTTTATAAACTAAATAGAATTAGCCAGTACATCATATGTCCACTAACACTTGTCATACACCACCAACATGCATGTAAAGTCGAGAATAAATAATCAATCACTTCAAAAATAGATGTCATGCATCTCATACACGTGGCAACATCATATGTGCATGTTCATGAAGGAAATTCATAAAAAATTTTATAAAATTATTCTGGAATTTACAAGCATGCAAGTTCATCAGATTTCTAGAATTTCCCAAAACTTCATACATACAACAAGATGAAACTAATATCGTCATAAAATAGCAAATGACATTCAATGGCACTGTCCTCTGACAAAAACATAATATACCACCTTATAAACATTTATGTGAAAGAAAATTAGAAAAAAATATTTCTAGAAGTATTACGAAATTTTAAAAATCAACACATGCATTTTGTTTTTCATAAATTCCCAGAAATCAACATATAAACAAACTAGAAATTAATTCACAATAAAATAGAAAATGACATTCAATTGAAATTTCCTTTGACAAAAACATAATAAAACATCTTATAAACATTTTTGTGAAAGCAAATCAGAAAACGATTTTTCTACAATTTATACGAATTATTACAAATCATTATGCATGTTAGTCACAACCTAGCAAATAGTTTGCACATGTTCAATAGATTATCTTATATATGCAGAAGTTGCTCATATACCACCATTGGGAAGCCATGGGTCTATGCATCTCATACATGGCTATGCAGCGGAAGAATTGGAATCAAAATTCCAACACCACGACATCCCTAGAAAATCTAGAATCTATGTGCATGTAGAAAACATAATGTAAGAACATGAAATTATAGCATATGTACTTTGCAAATGCTCCTCCTTTCTTGAATCTTCTACTTGTTTGGGTTGTAGCAAACTCCAAACACCTTCAATAGTAGGTGAAGAACATGCAAAGATGAAGAAAAATTAGTGTGTAAGGGTGTTTAGAGCACCAAACAAGATGAATTCAAGTAGATACTTAATTGAGAGTTAGATCATAAACAAGTTACATGCAATTAAACTCATGCAACAATTGCAAATAATTGCATGAACAAACCTCAAGATCACTCCTCTTAACCTCCAGAACTCTTTTGGACCCTCAGCCTTTCAACTGAGTGTATTTTTGGCTTAATTTCGTGTGTACATGAGTGAAGGACTCACTTATGTACCACCTGTCATAAAGTGGGTCAAGATTGTGACCTATAAGTCATGACCGTGACTTGCTTAAAATGACAACCATGCACACTTTGTTTTTTATCTGATCTTTTACGCTTGTAATCCTTAGGTTTCTAGTTATTTTGGGCACTTGAATTAACTCTTAATTTGAGCATATCATGAATGGTTTCATGCCATTTGAATTAACTCTTAATCTAAGCAGATCATGAAAGGTTTCATTATGCCAATTTACCAGAACGTAAGTGAATTAACACACAAACTCTTCGATAGTTAATTATTTGACTTACGAATTGTTTCATAAACAATTACCGTGTAATTCATCCCTTTACCATGCTATACCCCACTTAGTTTGGAGTATGGACTATTTGTCAACTCCCACTAGATTGACTACGTCACATCAAGTCCAAGTGATGTTAGTTATTGTCTTGGGGATCTCATTACTCTATGTGTCATTGAAGATTTTCTTCATGACACATAACTACTTTAGCTAGAGACTCCTGAGTAATGATCCTGACAAGAAGCCGTGAGTATTACCTCCTTCTATTAGGAGTGGTGAATCTTTTATTAATTAACCTGCGAATACCAATAGTTGTACCTAATCACCACCCTATGAGTGACCTCGTCTTAAGACAATAAGGAATGGTGTCAAAGAACATGATCAGTATCCAAGATATCTTTGAGTACCTCAAGTCTAAGGATATTTGCACCATTGCTATGATGAGATTAATCACTAACATTTGATAGATCATCCATATGATAATCTCATAGCGGGTCATCCGATATACTTACTACTCTTAGTAAGCATCCACATGTTAACTCTAAACATCTCATGCTTACAGTTTATGAGATCCACTACTTGATCAAATCAAGGAGCATAACATATGCTAGTCTATCCGAATTAACAATGTCCTATCTCATTAATCCTATGACTGGGGATAATTTAGATACTAACATAATTGCATATGATAGGAATCTCATTATCATGGTCTCATCATGATTCCCTTCATGCTATGTTTTGTGTCATAGACTTCATTAATTTGATTTAAGAACGACATCAATTCATAAATACATGAACATCAAATTAATGAAAATTGCCTTTCACTTCAAAATAAAGTTTGTACAAAAGTGCTAAAGACGATTGCCTTTAGAGCACTACTCTAATAGATGTATCCTAATTCATGACTTTTAGAGACAAAGATAGAGGATTTTTCATATTTGGAAACAATGCCAATGGTCAAATATTTGACATTGAGAAAGTAAGGAAGATCATAGTACAATTGACAATTTGCTTTTAGTAGAATAATTAAAGTATAATTTATTAAGTATCAGTCAACTATGTGATAAAGACTACAAAGTTTATTTTAAAAGAAAATAATGCATTATTTCTAAAACTATTTAAAACATCATTACATTTTTTATGTAAGAAAGAAGGTGACAATTATATAATTGATCTTAATGATCTCTCTAACTAAGTATGAAGTGTTTAATGTCTATAAGTGAAGATGCTTATATTTGGCATAAAAAGCTTGGACATAGAACTTACCTAAACTCCAAAAAACTTGTGAATAAACTTCCAAGAGTCAAGTTTGTAAAAAGAGGAGGTAAGTGGTGCTTTCCAAATGAGCAAAAAAATAAAGAGCTTATGCAAGGGGAAAAAGTCAGTAAACTTGACTAGACTTTTACAATTACTTCACATAGATTTGTTTGTCTATGGTAAAGTTTCTATTCAAGTGGAAATTGATATGCAAATTTTATAGTACTATTTTAAGCTAAAAAGATGAATGCTTTAGGGAATTTATTAAGTTTCACAAGATATTTCAAAATGAAAAAGAACCCTCTACTGCAGTACTTAAGGGTGATTATGGTACGAAATTTGACAATGAGAAATTTGAGACTTTTGATAAAGAGAATGATATCTTTTAAATAAAAATTTAAATGCTAGAGCCCCCTCTAAAAATTGGAGATGATAAAAGGAAAAATGAGATATTTCAAGACATGGATAGAATATAATAAATAAATTAGTGACCTCCCAAAGTATTTTTTGATAGACGTTGTAACAGCTTCATGTTACATAGCCAATAGAGTCTTATAAGATCAAATATGGATAAACTATCATATAAGTTTTAGTAATGGGAGACTCCAATGATTATTTATTTCAAAGCGATTGGTTATAAGTATTTTATTTTGAACATTAAAGATCTAAATTTTTTTATTTAAAATTGTGGATGGAAGAATTTTGTCTTAGTTATTATTTAATTAGTAGAGCATATAACTAGGAAAACTCTTATTATTAAATTCTATGCATATTGTTTTTATGAATCGAAACCTCTTACCTATGAGAAAAGTTTTGAAGAGGATGACAAATATCTAACTAAGGAATTGAAGAAGTTGGCCCCTAAAGAGAACAAAAATGAACACCAAGGCACCTTGTAAGAGCTAGTAGTTGAATCAAGTTAAGGAGATAAGAAGGATAAGATGCTTATAATGGATTAGAAACACAAGAAGGTCACCCTCTAAATTAAATGATATGTTTAACAAGAGGTAATTACCAAATCTTATTCTAGAAATATATCACTTATTGTTTTTATTTTTCAAATTGAACCCAGGACTACGGAAGAAGCACTTAGTGATATAAGTACTATGAATAAATAAATCAATTTGGGAGAAATGCAAACTATAAAAGTACATTTTAAATATTTAATTTTATTCAAGAAGAAGTTCTTATAAGTTGATTAACCACTTGGTTTCGAAAATCATGATGCACCTAACCATATGTACAAATTGCCTAAAGCATTATATATCTTAAAATAAAAATCATGATTCACCTAACCATATGTACAAATTGCCTAAAGCATTATATATCTTAAAATAATCTCCTAGGAAAGCAAGTGATTACCTCAAAACTCAATCGTATAATTAAGTTTGGGTGAGACTTAAGAGATTAACAATACAAGGTCATAAAAACAAACTCTTAAATAATGGGAGAGAAGTTAGGGCTAGTATGGGACAATGGTAATGGGTGTAACTAGTGACAACAATGCGAATGACAAGGAAGTGAAGAACAAACTTGAGGAAAATAATGAACCACTAAATGATTATAAAGTTGAGGAAACTTTAAGAGATTTTTCTTTAAAATCATTCAACATAAACTAATGAACCACTGAATGATATAAAATCATTATATAAACTAATGAACCACTAAAAGGAACATTCCACATTATATATGATGTTTGAGACCTTTTACAGAACTTTCATCGAACACGTGGTACCCTATTAAAATTCATCCCTACTTTGTTTCAAAATTATTGTCTTCTTCTATTATTCACCAATATAACCAAACAATAACAAACAATGACCTATTAACAACCCAAATAAACCCTCAAAACTCAATCCACAATCACACTAACACATTGGACATATATCGACTCACATACAAAAATTGAAGACAAAAAAATTAACCTAAGAGCAGCAAGTGGACAACTAACCTGGAGATGGAAAACCTAAGATTATTTTCTTCCCAGATGAAACATAGTTTAAATTTGAATGTAAACAATGTTGTTTTCATTTATTGATGGAAGAAATGTCCATCGGTGTACCAACCATTGCTGCCTATTTTTACGACGACCTTCACCGACAAACATTTCTTCCGTCGGTAAACTCCGACGCTTATTCTTGTTGCCAACTATTGCCACCTATTTTTACGACGACCTTCACTACGGACATTTCTTTCGTCGGTAAACTCCGACACTTATTCTTGCAGTCATTTATTGACGCCTATTTTTACGACAACCTTCACTATTTCATCGTTAAATTCCATCGAAAAAATTATGTTAATAAATTCCTCCACATTTATTGACGAAATTTTTTCTGTCACAATATACAATTTTTCCCGACAAGTTTACCGACGAAACTCAATTTTCGTCGCTAATTTACTATGGAATTTGGTCCGTCGGTAATTTGTAATTTTCTTGTAGTGCAATATTAATCCAATTCTTTTACTTTGTAAAAAAAATCAAGAACTGCTCGAGGAAGTAAATTTAGGTAATTCAGGAGAATTTCACGAGGTATTTGTTAGCAACAACCTTGATCCAAAATATGAGTGGATTTAGTCGAGCTCCTAAAGTAATCCTAGGAAAATAGAACCCAAGGTAAAAAATTTAGCAAAGGCTATTGCTTTGTAGAAAACGAGGAATTCTAGAATCGGTTTGTTGTTTATAAGATGAAAAACAAATTTATTCAATAGAACCCTAATACACTTTGAGATGTTCCTCTTCAGAAATGAGATTTCTAGAAGAAGCGTAACTATTAATCAAAGTTGAATAAGAACTTTAAAAGGCACTGAGGTCCAAAGTAGAAGTTACCTCAACTAAGCACATGAAATCCTCACCAACAATAGGTAAACCAATTAGAAAGAAAACATCTTTAAGAGAATTAGAGCCATACCTAAAATAGAAGATAAAGGAATTATAGGGGGACTTTAGAATTTCAAAAGAATAAATATGAGATTAGATATACATTCTGGTAGGTTCCTACGAAGAGATATTAATTTGAGAAGTCCTTGCCCCATCCAAGTAGAATGTTAAGAAGGGAATAACTTATATATCCATTTAACCCACTAGTCCACATTTTTTGCTTATGGCTTTAGAGATTTGGGGTTTGAAATGGAGGAAATTCTAAATGAAAGTTTTATCTACTCACTTGGGGAGATCCATCGGATGAAGGGATTCCAATGGTCAAAGGTAATCCCTACCAATGGTTAGAATGTGGAAATCCTCCTAACATGTTGAAATAAGGAAATTTTGACAAAAAATTATAAGAAAAATTCAAAAAGGAGATTTAGTTTTAGGAAGTTTCCCACCTTATTCTAACAAAGGATGGTAAAGGTTCATTTGGAATTAATATTACCTTAACTTTTACAACATACATAAAGAATAAAGTTTAGAAAACTAATCGAATTTTTAAATAAAGTACAAAAAAATTCTAAAGCATACGTCTTTGGAGTTCAATTTAGTGAAGTTAGTGGAGATGGAAGAAGATGCGTGATGTGTGAAAGTTGAAGTCCAAGAAAAGTTCACTAAGTTTTAGTGGAATTCATAAGGAAGAGAAGGAAAAGGCACTAAAGTTGATAAAAAAAGGCAGAGATTACTTAGAGTCTAATATAGAAAATGGTGTAGGGCAAGAGGAATTTATAGCAAAATTGGCAAACTCTAAGGGAGCAGTAGAAAAATGAAACTTAAATTGATAAGATCTTTTAGCTTCCATAACAAATGATGAGTTGGGAGTTTAAACACAGGAGAATTTTGATATAATCTTTGTGCTCAACATTCCCTCTTTATTAAGGGGCTCCCTTTGATTAAGGGCTATACAAAGATCAGTCTGATGATGTTTCCGGTATTTTTCTTCTAATTAGATTATCCTTAGCTCCTTAACTTCCTAAGACTTCCAATCCATATATGAGAATTTGATTAATGGTCTTGCAATCATTTTATGGAAGGCTAAAAGTCCTTTAATACCAAATATTTAGTATGTTAACCAAATATATGCATAAGGAAATTGTTGAATTCCTAAGAAGAATTCAGCCCATTTGGCCCAAAAGTGAAAAGATTTGAGTATTATAAGTCCTAAAAGTCAGTTCTCCAAAGAATTCCTAGACATAAGAAGTGGTAAAGAAATTCAAGACATGGGAGACAAGACTGTTAAGATGCAATGAACATGCGATGATAGTTATTCAAAAGTGAACATAGTAAAAGAAAATTGATGTGGGGAAGTTACAAGGGAACTGTTTAAGGGAATTACATATGAAAAAATGTATAATACACCAGCAACAAAAACACAACAAAAACACAAGCCCCATCATTATTTCAACTTCTTTTTTATATTTTGTACTTTTCTTTTGCTTAAATTAAATTATCTCTTTATTTAAAATCTTATTTCAACAATCTTTAATATTTTGATAGCTTCGAATATTATTATTTGAGTATTTCATAGTCCGCCTATCTTGTCGGTAAGAAGTTAGGTCCAAAATTAGGAGAGTTCCTCTCTGTCACACTCGAATTTCAGGTTGATTGTATAGATGGACAACTATTAGTATATTGGTTGCTTGTTTGTATCTCTAATAGAGGTAGTATACTTATTTTTGCCTCTTATTTTTGTTTTTAATTTTGGTTCAAATTTATAATTTCGAGCATGTTTGGACGTTCCTTATCATATTTTATTACGTTATAAACTTTTGAGAATGAAATAGTGGTATGATTTTTCACCATATAGCTACTGGTCTGGACCGTTGTTTATCTCTATTCTCCACATTCCTATTCTCAGATATTTTCTTCACTTGCTATAGAATCTGAACCTGTGTTTAAATCTATTGTAGTGGTACACTTACAACTTCATTCCGTTCATTTATTATACAGATATTTTCTGGGAACTCTTTTGTATTGTCTGCGTTATGCTATTAAATTATAATTTGGTTTGATGTTAAATAAGTATTGCTTATCTGTCTTGGTCACAATGTAAGACTATAGAGAGTTCTACAATACATCAAATCCCCAAAAGTCCGTTGAGAGTTATACAATACATCTAACGTAGCCTTCCTAGTGGGAAGTTTCTATAGGAATATTCCACGTTATATAGAGTGTTAGAAAGACCTAACTCACCCCCAAAAGCTAGCTCAAAAGAAGGAGGTTTGCACATTATTATAAATTCTTGAATGCTTTTATAATTGTCCGATGTGGGATTCCTGACACACCCCCTTAGTCCAGAGCAGGACTGGACATCTGATGGACATATTGGGCAAAGGGACATAACCGGGCACCGCCCCAAACCATCGAGATAAACTGGCTCTGATATCATGTTAGAATTTACAATGGGCCTACGGGCCCACACGAGAAGGAAAGCTAGACCACATACAAGCCCAAGTGAAGCTCCATCCTAAAACCAATTGGTGATAGGCGGAGTAGCTCACTAGATTTATATGTTAGTTTATTTTCCTCTCTTTCTCCAATATGGGATGGTATCAGAGCGGGTTGCTCTTATGTTAGTTGTTAACATCTCAAAATGACAGATTATGTTACGTGTTAGACCCACTCATGAGGAGGTGTATTGAAATATAAAGAGTGGGAGTTGTCCCATATTGGAGAAAAAGAGGAAAGCAAACTAACATATAAGTCTAGCTAGTGGGCTACTCCACCTATCACCAATTGATTTTAGGATAGAACCTCACTTAGGCTTGTATATGGTCTAGCTTTCCTTTTCGTGTGGGCCCGTAGGCCTATTGTAAATTCTAACAACTACTTCAGCAGTTATGGAAAATAATTAATACATAAAGCCCGTATTTATTTCCATTAGCTATATTTCAAGTGCATTGTTGACACAGTATCATCATCCGTAAGACCCTAAATTACTGTCAAAAATATATTACCAAAACCGACAATGTCCTTTTCGTTGGCCCTAAATGTTAAGAAGACTCTTCAAGACAAGTAGGTGTCACCTTATCAACGTCTTTATATCATTATATGCTTTAGTGGGGTCAAAAAATTAAAGGGAGCAATGTCCTGATGAGTCTCCCGATTCCTAAGCTACAAGCAACAAGAGCAGTGCCATTATGCAAGGAAGCAGTAAATTTGTTTTCCCCAACTTGTCAATAAAACAATTCGAAAAGCAGTAACGAAAGGAAATAATGTTAAAATATTTCAGAATTGTGGAATAAATTTTGAGAGCAATATCTCAAGTCAATGAAGGTAATTAATGCATGTTCATTTGAGTTGAAGTTCTTCTGGTGTGTCTTCAATACCCAATTTTTCTGTACTAGTTGATACCTATAAGGTTCGTTTTCTAAGATCACAAAAGGGATAATATTGCACATGGGATGTATACGAAGACCACTAGTGGCACATAACATATAGTGTGTATATTCATATTTATCATTCAAGGTTGTACTGCTCTTACTTCAGATTCATAATGAAAGGGATACACAAAAAATGAGTTTGATAGCTATTAGCTTTGGATTTTATAAATGATTCCTCAAGTAACATAATCGGTATACAATAGTGAAAGTAATTTCGTATTATAAAAGAGAAAAGCTTTAACTATATAAATCAATATAGTCTATAAGAAAACGCAGGGAGTCCTGATAGATGAAGATCTAGCTAAATAAACAGGCACTCAAGGTATAATTACCACAGACTAATGGAAAGGGTGAGTTGTACTGGTGATGGTAAAGTTGTTTGGGCAATTCCATCACATGCAGCAGGTTGTAGCAGAACCTGATCCTTCTCGAAAGGCGTTCCCATTTCAATAGAAAGGAGAAGGGTAGGTCAATGTTAGGCTGTAGGAAGAAAGCAAAGCATATCATGATAATGCAACATTGTTGTATTATATTCAAAATCTGTCACAGCACTGGACAACTGCCACGTACGCTCCTCACGGTGTATCCGACGGCGGTTAATCCTCAGCGTCAACTAGGAAATTATCTCATTTAAAGGGGGTCTGGTGATATTTCTGACACTTGTCATGTGAGTGGGGGCTTTAGAATTTTCGAAAGGATGTGAATTCTAAGGTAAGGTTTGCTGAATTAGGTCATACATCCACTCAATGGCAGTGCATTGCATAATATAATACACTTAATCATTCGTGCACCATCAATAGCACTTACGGTAGTACTCTGGATATAGTTAATAGGATATGAGGCATTAGATTGATGGAGCAAATAGTCGTTGCTCTTTTCAAATGATTTATAGGCAAATAGTCGTTGTTCTTTTCAAATGATTCATCTTCATCAACTTATTTGCAGAATCTGTTGTATCGTAAAAGAGTGGTCCACAATTTAAATGGCACTTTGTTCCTTGTTTATTTATCCTAATCAGGGTCAGAAAAGGTTATGATCATGGTGTTTTGTAGCAATCTATCATGATGCAAACTTTAACTTCTTTTATCTCTACCCTTACAAACAAATTGTTTCGCATTAAAAAGAAAGTTGCTTTTTCTTTCTCTTTGTTTGGGTGGCAATGCATGTCATGAAACCATCAAGACCAAATTAGCTAATTAGTATGCTTTAGTCTAGTTGATAACTATTAGAGTTTGTAATGGATCGGGTCAAGTTAGAGTTTAGAAAATTTACGTTTAAATTCAATTTTTTATAAATTTGAGTATGGTTATAATTGAGTACTCAAACTTAAATTCGAATACGATCAAATTAAGTCCACCTTATTAATTCTAAATTATAACGAAGCAACTATACGAATTTTTTTTACATATATTTTTGTTTTTCAATCATTTTTTGCAGATAAAAATCCTGATATAAGGCTGTTTATTAATATGGTGAGAATCATGTTTCTTTCATGCCATTCTTGTTGCATACTATTTTTCAACAAGTGGCATTAGAACATAGTTGAGATGATAATATATTCAATTGTAAAATTTTAAGTAGAGAAGTTCAATGGACTTGGGAATTTTGGAATATGGCCATGAAGAGTAAAGAATACATTGACATAATAACTATTGAAGAAAGCACTATAACTTATAAGCTAACGAAGGAAGTGGGTGTTGAACAAGGAACAAGATCTTCTGTTCAGTTTTATAGTGTTTTATTGCGTCCAGTGAATTTCAGCCATTTATTTATGTAGGCTTTATTTATGTGGAGCACACGCGAGACTCATATAAATGAATGACTGAGATTCACTGGACACAATAAGACACCATAAAAACGGGACAGAAAATCTGGACTCGTTGAACAAGGTGAAGTTCACATACACTATGACAATCAAAGTTGTTTAGAAATAATAAGTACATCATGCTAGGATTAAGTATATAGATGTGAAGTTGCACAAGCTTAGTGAATACAACTTTCTAACATTGTAAGTAACTAAGCAAGAAATATAAAAACCACCAAATTAAGCTCACCAGCTTTATAGGGACAAAAGTACAAAGAATTATTCCATAGAGGTTAAAAAAATCTTCAACAATGTTATATATATAGCCTTTGGCTCTGGCATATGCTGCTCTGTTCCTGATTTCACCTTTATAAGATATTCATACTTCTATTTTCTTCTCCCCACTCACACTTCTTTCCTCTGCAGAGTCTGATAGAACTCATAGTCTAACACTCTCTTCTCTTTTATCTGCCCCATCCCCATACCCATCCATCTGCCTCTCAGTTTCGCTTCACTGCTCTCTCTTCTCTCTTTCAGTTTCAGTTTCAGCTCCCATAAATACTTCTCACCTTTTAGTTTTACTCCACTAGCTCAACTTTTTCCTCACGATCCTTTCTATCTCTCTTTGGCTTCCACTTAAAAGAAAGAGAGTAAATAATAAGCTATGGAAATTGGCCATTTAAAGTCTGCACCAGAAGATCAAGTGGAGATGATGACGATGATGGACAAGCTTCCCGAGTTATATGCTGCTGGTGGCAGCTATGATGATGTTGTGGACTTAGTCTCATCTGAGTTTCCTGGGGCTAGTAACGGCACCAACAATATTGGTACTAATGGTATGCATCATTTGCTGAACAACCCTTATGTTGGTAACTCACCTCCATATGTAGACCTTCCTTCTACTATATCATTTGCGAATAATGACAGCCAAACTCGACATCCATCGCCATCAGCTTTCTTATCTAGTCCAAACAATGAAAAATGGAGCTGTAGTTTCGATGAATTATCAGGCGCAGAAGCTTATTCTACACCGTCACAAAAGAAGAATTCAATGGCCGCAATGAGGGAAATGATATTTCGAATCGCCGCTCTGCAACCAATACATATAGACCCTGAATCCGTGAAGCCGCCGAAGAGAAGAAACGTGAAGATTTCGAAAGACCCTCAAAGCGTAGCTGCACGACATAGACGAGAACGAATAAGCGAGCGAATAAGGATTCTTCAAAGGCTTGTTCCTGGTGGGACAAAAATGGACACAGCATCCATGTTAGATGAGGCGATTCACTATGTGAAGTTCTTGAAGACACAGGTGCAGTCACTTGAGAGAGCTCAATCTAACAACAGGCCAACTGGAATTGGATTCCCTGTGGCAATGTCCAGTGGCAGTAGTTTCCTTCCTTTGGGAAAACCATATCAGCAGCCTTCTCAAAATATTCAGCACTATGGAGATGCTTAGCTTACTGAGAGAGAGAGTGCGAGATAGGCCAGCAAGACTTTTTTAGTGAATAGTAATTATTGTTAACATGTGGGTTTGTAAAGACTAAAGTTAACTTCATCTCCTATCTTTAGACCCAGTAAAAAATGCTTTGATGTGACTTAATAATCGAACTTTCTCTAACTAGAAAGTTCAACTGCTTAAAGACTTAATGAGAAGACATGTTTCAAGCTTTGTATTCCACCAAAAACAAGTTACTCCCAACTTTAGTTTGCAAGTTGCAACTATAATTGTTTGAGATATCTTTGCTATGGTATATATGAGCTATACATATACATACGCCGTATTTCCAATCAATCATAATACATAGTACAAAATAGAGCTTCATGCTTTAATTTCTGGGACATTTGGGGTCATAAGACAGGGAGGGACAACCATTATTCTTAGGAACAAGCTTGCAGAGGAGACGACGGAAATGAACAATTGGGGTTGAATACTTTTCATAATTATCGATGACATGAAAACCTGGTGAGATCGATGATGAGAAGTGAATTCTGTTTGTCTGCTTGAAACCACGAGAGCTCGATCGATAACAGAGAATGCATGAGAAATCCACGTGAAGATCTGACAAAGCGGTGGGGGGTTTTTATTTTAAGGGGAAATGCCGATTTGGCAACAGGCTAATCACGTCCTTGCCCTCCACCTCCTCTCACGTGAAAATCGATATCTTTTGCCTATTCATTTATTATTTTTTCACACGTGTAATTCCACGTCATTATATGTTTACTTCCCCTTAATTTTACTATAACTAATGAGGTTATTTAATGGAATAATATTAATGATGCTACAAATGTATTTAATCTTTATTTAATAACATTTAATTAAAATGAATTAATTTGCAATTTTTATCTATTGAAAAATATAAAATTGTACTAATTTTAGTTTTAATAAATGAGGAAAAAAAAAAGATATTTTGGTTTAATGTGTTAACAAACAAGCAAAATTTTTTTTGACTAAACACCTATTAAAATAAATAAAGATACAATGTCAACAACAATTCAGTAAAAATTTTGCTGATACGTAACCTTACTCTTAACTAGTATAAAAGTTATTTTTAAAATAAAAACAAATAAAGATAAAATATATAATTTAATTCTTAAATTTTTCATGATTTTTAAATAAGTACTTAGTCTATGATTAATAGTGTTAGTATAATCTTGACTTTTAATAATATTTTATTTTATTTTATCTCTTTTAGGATTATATATTATTTTTATTTATTTCATCTATTTATCTATTTATCCTAGTATTTTTATTTTTATTTCATTTTCTTTCTTTCTTTCTTTTCTAATTTTATGGTTATTTATTTAGTTATTTAGTTATTTATTTTTATTTATACATGTGGGTTATTTGAAACATTGTCTCTCAACTAGTTACGGATAAGGTTACGTACTACAGGACCTCTTCAGATCTCGTATCCCAAAGGAATTTATAATAGGTGTTGTTGTTATTGTTGTTTTAAATAAGTACTTAATTTTCACATTTTATAAATTAATTCTTCACATTAACATTTTTACATAATAGTTTTTATTTGTATAAATTTTAAGGATATATATCTTTAAAATTTTTATTATACAAATAACTTGTTATTTTTATAATAATTTCAATATTTTTTTCTCATAAAATTGTTCATATACTAATATTAAAGATTGGTTTATAAATAAACGTGTTTGAATTTTATAAATAATTTAAAGACAAATTCCTAATTTTAGCTAATAAATAAATTAAATACACTCAATCCAATGTGGAAACAAAAAAAAAGGAACAAGGAAAAAGTCCAAAATATATCCTAAAGGGACGGTTGGTTCACGTAAGGAAATGGTAATAGGAATTAGAATGAATATAGTAAGGAATAAAAATGGATATAATCATTATAATTATGATGGTTGGTTAGAAAGGAGAATTGATTACCATTACCATTCATAGTGGTTAATTTGTTGAAAATCTTGAGAATTATATTCTAATTTTAATATATTCTAATTAATTGTATTTAATATTAATATATTCTAATTAATTATATTGTTTTACTGTAAAAGGAAAAAATAAAAATTTGTCAAAATTTTATTTTACATCAAATTTTAATATATTC
>JANZXV010000210.1:11412038-11429512 GCA_027576455.1 Erythroxylum roigii
AGATAGTGAAATCTCATATAGGCATCTGAGGACTGGACGTAGCCCACGGTTTGGGGTGAACTAGTATAAAAATTACTGTGTCAAAATCTCTCAACTCTCTCTCTCTCTAGATTGTGATTTTCAATATTATTGTTTCATACTAGTTTTAGAAAATCCTTTAGAAACAAATAAGTTCCGGTTAATTGAAAGAAGTTTTTAAAAGGGGTTAACGAAAAAGTTTACCACAATTCAACCCCCCTTCTTGTGCATCTATACATCATCATTGTGTACTGTATTAACATGTGATTCATAAGGTATTTAAAAGGCAAGCAATATGCACCCAAACCAAATATGTTCTTAAGGCTTTCATCATTAGTGACATTACAAGAAAATATATCTTTCTCTTCTAAAAGTTGACATTATAATCAAAAATCTTGAAAAATTCATTGAGAGAGTTGTGTAGAATAGAAATGGAGTTACGAGCAGCACCATAGAGAAATATAAGATCATCTACAAAGTAAAGGTGAGTGAGGTGGATTTCCTTGCATTTGTAGTGAAAAAGAAGCCAGAGGTACTTGAGGCATTCTGCTTAACAATTCTATTAAGGATCTCTATGGATATAACAAATAAGTAAGGAGAAAGTGGATCTCCTTTTCTAATTCCATTATAACCTTTGAAGCTTCTTATGGGGGCACCATTAATGAGCACTCTATAGAAAGTTATTCAGAGTCAAACTTTGATCCATAAACAAATTAGGGAAGCTAAGTTTTTCCAAACTACTAATGAACTCCAAATTCACGTTGTCAAAAGATTTGGAGAAATTAACTTTGATAGAACAACTATTAATGGATTTTTTGGCATTATAATCCCTCATTAGCTCTTGCACCAATAATATATTGTCAGAAATACTTCTGCTTGATATGAAAGCTCCTTGACAGCAATGGATTAGTTCTTTAAGAGGATCCTTTAACCTATTGGCTTATAGTTTGGATAACGCTTTATAAACATTATTAGAACATGAAATGGGACAAAAACCATTGATATAATTGGCATTGGGAACCTTAGGAGTCATACAAATATAAGTTGCATTAATCTCCTTTAATAGTTTTCCAAAATTCAAGAATTCCTAGATACCTTCTACTAGGAGCTTAACTGTGATGTGCCATGTACTTTGGAAAAAACTTGCATTGAAATCATCAAGGCCTAGAGCCTTTCTTGGGTTGAGACTAAAGAGAATATTTTTGGTTTCATGATAAGATGCTAGCAGCTGAAGTTACTCCAAGGTATCCTAAGAGATAGGCAATCCAATGAGAGCCACAAGATCTTACAGTTTGAATATATTTATTATCCTTGAATCCAGCAAGTTGGAGTAAAAATTGAGGATCATTTTTTCAATAGAAGTTTTATTAGAGATCGTTTTTCCATTTCCATCCAGCAAAGAGATAATTATGTTATGGTTTCTTCTTGCTAAGATTGAGTTATGGAAGATCCTATTGTTAGTGTCAGCTTCCTTTAGTCAAGTGACTCTAGCCTTTTATAAAATGAGTGAATTATACTTTAGAAAAGCCCTATTGTAAGTCTCCAAACTTCTATTTTCATTCACTTTCAGATATGTATTGTTGGGAGAGATGTAGCAAGTTTTCTAAGCATTTCTAAGCCTCAATCTTGGCTAATTGTAATTGGATTGAGGTAATGGAGCCTCTTAGTTTCATAAATGGCTTTAATATGTTTCTTAGAATCTGAATTTTCCTCATTAGTCGAAAGGATTTGCATCAAAGGATCAAAACCAAACTTCATTTAGCAGCTCTATAAAACTGTCCTTCATGGACAAAAAGTTGAAAAATCTAAAAGGGACAGTGTGAGAAGATGAGGGGCATAAGTTATGGACTTTCATGTAAGAATGATCAAAGAACATTAGAGGGCCAAATATAGCAAAGGAATTAGGTAGCTCATTCGACCGACATTAATTAACCAGAATTTTGTCTAATTTTTTTCCCTATGAAAGATCTACCCATTTTCTTGTTACTTTAAATTAAAAAATTCTCTAAGCATTTCAAGTCAATAACCTCCAACTTTGCTACAACTTTTTCAAGTTTCTTGCTTGGGAAAATTTCACTCTTTCTCCCTGATAGGACAAGTAATTTTATAGATCTAGTTATCTTTGACCATATCCGATCTTTTAGTGGATTAAGTTTCTAAGGAGTCAAGTTTCAAAGATGAAAGTGACTTAGAAGAAAATCTTTGATGGAAAAGTATTAACATGTCATTTGACATAATAAATATGAATAATAGTGATAATAGAACTCTTCTCAATGATAGTAATTTTGTACTAAATAAAAAGTAAAGTCAATGCTATTTGAGAAGATATTCAATTAAATGAAGTTTGATATTTTCATATTTCTCTTTTCTTTTAATTGCACTTATATTTGATGTATATAATAAATTCTTATATGCAATATAAATATAAAATCTTCAATTATAAGTGTTTTTGTTTTATGTTTTATTTCTACTTTGCTATATTCCTCAGCACAAACTTGTATTGTAGTGCTTGCGGAGTCATAGACCTATATTATTTTTAATATATGATATTTTGAAGACCTATATTATTTTTAATATATGATATTTTGATGTAATTATTATTTCATATATACTGTAAATTGTAACATTTTAAGTACTTTTATATTATTTTAAGTTTTATATTTACATGATAGTTTTCTTATATGAATTATAGTTATTGTTTATATGTGAAATATGTGAAAAGTAATATTAATATAATTAGAGAGATAGTTATTTTTTAAAATTTATATACTTATTGATTTTTATACATATTTGATGTAAAAATTTAAAACTATATAGCATAACATATTAAAAGGACTATTTGTAGTTTCAAAAAATTACCTAAAAATAGTACTTAATATCGATCGGTAACAATATCATACTATACTAAAATTAAATAAAATATCAAGCCCAGAAATGGTATTCATAACATTGATATTTAACCCTTATATAAGAAAATAAATCACTAATTCAATAAAAGAGGTGTTTCTACACTAAAATAAAGACTGACTATCAATACATTAGGAGCCAATTTCAATACAACAACAAGTCAATAAAAGTCTTATTGATATATGAGGCCTGGGAAGGTATACTAGTACGCAACCTTATCCCTATTTAGTATAAATATTATTTTAAATAGATTCACATAAATATATATTAAAATAATAAAGAATAATAATTAAAAATAAAAATAGACAAAAATGGATGATGATGATAATAACTTTAATAATAATAATAATATTATTATTAAATACATAAATACATAAAATAAATAAATATGTATAAAAATAAGTAATAAAATAAATGATACAATACATATAGAACAAGATATATACAAAAAAAAATCAAACAAGTCATTACAAGCAAAAATTTAAGTTAAGTAAGAAAATATTTAGGCTAAATAACTAAGAGAAGTATTATATATTAAATGTTTATGCTAAACACAAGATATAAAACTTTAAAAAATGATTAAAATATTCATAAGAAAGAGAAGAACCTCTTTATGTGAGATCATTTGCTCGTATTCTAATATACTAAAGTTTTTTTGTTGAGGGTCATATTCTTAATAAGTTCCATCATGGTCATATCATTTTTAATCACTTCCCTCTAGTTTTGCTTAGGTCTTTGTTTTTTTTTTTTCCTCCTACGATCTCTAAGTGCAATCTTCTCACTAAAGTGTTAACATGTCTTGTCTTAATAAGTCCCAACCATATAAGCCTTGTTTCTCTTAAATTTTCATTAATGTTTGACATCTTTAATTTGTTTATTATCATTATATTCTTGATCTTATCTTTTCTAATGAAGTTGCATATTCAATGTAATATCCTCATCTCCGCTATCATTAATTTATGACTTTGCATCTATTTGATAGGCTAATACTCTGCCACGTAGAGTATGGCCGACTTAATTGCTAAACGATAAAATTTAACTTTGAGCTTAAATGGTATCTTCTTGTCATGTAAAACTTTTTATGCATTTCTTCATTTAAGTCATCCTGATCAAATTTAGGGAACTATATCTTCATTAATTTCCCCGTTACGTTAAATGATAGATCCTAAATATTTGAAACACTCTTTATATAATATTGCTTCTAAATCAATCTTTATCTCTATATTAGAAGCCAACCTATAGTTTGAAAAGTTACAATTTAAGTATTCAGCCTTAATCTTGTTCAAGTTAAAGTGTTTTGATTCTAACATATCCTTCTAAAGTTCTAGCTTGATGTTGATATTTTCTTTTATCTCATTAACTAAAATAATATTATTAGTAAATAATATATACCAAGATGTATTTTTTTTGAATATTCTCATTAAACTCATTCATCGTTACTTTAAATAAAAAGAAGGTTAAAGGGGGCCGAAAAGTAAACATAAAAAAGGAAGAACAAACCAGAATCGGGTCTAACGTATACTCGTGCATGATTAGATTGGGTTCGGTAACTCAGCCTCATCCATTTGTCGTATTCGGTTGGGCATATTTTTACATTACATTTTTTTCTATTATTTTGTTTTTGCTTCTTTTCATCCCTCTCGTCTCCATTTCGCTGTGTACCCTCACGCCGAACACCTTTTTGCCGCAATTCTTTTCCCACTGGAAGTCGATCAAGGTTGAGACCCTCGATAAACTCTACTCGCAAAACGGTGAAAAAGAGAGTTTAGGGGTTTATGAGGCCATTCTGAACCATAGTGATTGGATTTTCTGCGCAGAGCATGTGGGAAGTCGTCGTGTCTCGTGGGATTGTTTTTTTTTTAAGATTTTGGTTTGATTCTATGCATTCTCTGATGGCGACATTTTATGCTAGAATTCGATTTCTCTTGTGGGATTAAATTCTTATCCATTCATACTGCCTTGTTTTCTCGTGATATGTGAAAACCATCCGTATTTGGTCTTATTCGTTTTCTTGTTAAATGCGAGGTCTATTGTCCGAGGCCAAATTAGCATAGCCCTTTGTGGGTTCTTTATAAGAATTATCTTTGTGTCGATTTTGCAGAGGATTAAATTTCACATTTGGGTTCCCAAATTGGAGAGTTAGTTATTCAGCATCGGTGTTTTGTGAGCTTAAGATATAGATATTGATTTCTGTAGCTTTTTAATTGAAAGAATTTCGCGTTCTCTTTTTCTTTCTGAGCTTTCTCTGCTCGTGTGTTGGGGCCTGATGTCCGGAGGGACACCAGTGGGGACACCGGTGGGAGGTGGATATATTAGGCAGAGACATAGCCAAGGATATGCCTCAGGTAGTGATGATCTTGAAGATGATGCTTGCTCAAGACTGCACCCCTTTTCTGGTCATACTCCGCGAGTTCAATCATGGATTGGGATTTTTGAGAATGTTATTTGGATTGCATCTGCACTTTTTATTGTTTACTATGGCGACCGGCACTCCAACTTGATCTCTGTCTTGTGGAATGACAAACGTATAAAAAGGTAAACAATTCAGTTGATATCAGTTGACCTTCTGTCACATAAATGCTGTTATTTTGTTTGCATGGACATGTTGGGTATAGAATTTTTCAAAAGTTGTTATTTCAATTTTTCTATTTAAATATCTAAGGAATTTATATGAAAAGAATGTGGTACCTCACGTGTGTATATGGGGATGTGAGACCGGGGAGGGCGAGAGCATGGGGAAGGGTGGTTGCTTCTGATGTATCTGCATCTGTGAATATATTTTCACACTTAAAAAGGTAACTAAGCTGGTATTCTTCCGATTGAAGAGTCCAGTTTTATGTGATTAGGAATTTATTATGAATAAACTGCGTTCAAGTCTTTAATTTATGTTAGTTCTTCGAATTTAGTTAAAATGTCGGAAGTGTTGTTGGCCAAATAGTTGAAAGTTAGAAAAATATATATTTGCATCACTTTAAACTGTCACTTTATGTATATTTAGATTATGCTCATATGTAGACGGAGACAGAAAATGCTGTTGATAAATTTGATAAAAATATATTGCAGTAAATTGATCATGTGAAACAAGACAGATTGGTAAACTGACCAGTGTGGAGAAAGAGACCAATTTTGGTGCATGAGTAGAAGTTACTAAAAAAATTTGATTAATATAAATATGCGGATGCATTTGATAAGAAAGATGCTTATCTTGCCAAGGTCTGTGGGAGTCTTGACTTGGTGGGTGCAAGTGCTAACCTTTCAGATTCTTTCAAACAGGTCATTTCATGAGCATAAGATCACAATGCATTTAACCTTTTGCTGATATGTTGTGGTAGAGCAACAAAATCGTGAGCTTATTACCCTGGGTTGAAATGAGCTCTATAGCGTATAATTATAATTCAAAATTTCTGATCTTTCAATACTTTCTCTGCAGATGGCCTTTATATCTTGGGATGGTCGGTGTTGGAGTAAATGTAGTCATCTTTCTGTATACAAGCATGTTTACTTGGACTGTTAGGAGATTTGATGAGAAATTGGACCTCTCAAGTATTCCTGCTTTACCATTATTAACCCTATTGGGGTTGCTCTCCTATTGCTTGTAAGAGGATCTATTCATGTCATACCTGAGTTATGCCTTTGTGTCTGGACTAATCATATTGTTTGTGATTTCCCTTTCATGTAGATTCGCATTTGCTTTGTGGCCTATTTGGAGTTTCTTGACACTACCCCTTCTGGTACATATTTAGTTCAGTCTCTTTTGAGACAACTGCTCCATAATTTATTGAAGACACTGTCTGATCTCTCTTTTGAACTTGTGCCGTCTTTTGAACTTGTGCAGTTTACACTATTTATGGCTTGCATGATTATCTTTCCCAATATTGTAATTGGAACATTGAGGCCACAAAATGATGCACTCCGCATAGATTAGGTTTCCCAAATTCCAATTAAGGGGATACTGGCTCACATGGGAGGTGTGGTGAAGCTCTGTTCCTGCCATGCAACCCTTCTCATGGCTAGTTTTGTGGAATTGGTGATAGCAATTAAAGCTGATTGTCTTTTATTTAGACAGTTTTGGTACCCCTATTTCATCCTTATCTTGATGCACCTTGATCTTAAATCCTCCGATATAATTAGAGCTAGGGCAATCATTCAGGAGACAGGTTTGTTGGACCATTTAGGTAAAGATATTTTATGTCCAGAATGTTCAGCATTTTATGTGAGCAGTTTTGTTCTACACATTTGGAATGGACGGAATATAGTTTCAAATTACAATGTTGAAACTGAATGTTCATACGGATATTGCCAGTTTTTTTTTTTTTCTTTTTCTGAGGGTCTCAGCTGCTCCCCGATATCTTATAATGCGCTGTGATATTTTGCTGAATTCATATCATTAAGAAAACAATAAGTTGACAGAACATCAGGGTTTAATAACAAGAACCATATGTTGGCTATAAATGCGTCTACAATTCTATCTTTGTGTATGCATTAGAAAGATTTCAAACTGTCTCTCTTGTTTGTTAATTTGTACTTGAAGAAGCACTCAATGAAGTTGCAAGCAATGCGTAAGATATGCAACATTTTAGTTCCCTTCCCAGCTGTAGTATGTAGTTTTAGTTTTGCATAAAGACAAAAAGGATAATTGAATTCTGTAATAAGGAAAATAGTTCATGATTAGGCTCCATATATGAAGTTTCTTGTAATATTTTAGCACATATAAGAAGATAAGAATAAGCGTAGAGTAAAGCATCTGCTGCGATTTAGCAGGAAAATCAACAGATGGTTTTTCACTTTTGTGGAAAAGCAGAACCTTACATGCGACATGCGGTCTGTAAAATACTTCCAGATTTAAGGGTTTTTTTAAATAGATGTTAAACGTTGCAATACCTGCTAAAAATAAGCACAAACCGAGCCATGCTAAAATAAAAAGTGGAAATTGAATTTGAGGTTTGGTAGTTAATGACATGCAACCGTTGATTGATGTCAGAAACACAGAATCTCAGATACTATGAGCACCTCAACCCCAAATTTTTAATAGACGATTCAGTTTATGTAACACAAAATCTTATTTCTCTAATTTTGTTATTGAAAGATAGAAAAAGATGGAGAAATTTCAAACTATTTTGACGTAGCTATTTGAAAGATGATTATTCTTGTCAAGTTTTGTAGCTCTCCATAATTTACTTTTCAGGTACACTGAAATAGACAAATTTAGTTACAATGGCGAATTTATGAATTAATTCGTTTTTTTTTTCCTCAAAAGACTATTGCACTTATCTCATGTTTTGATGGACTTTTGGTAAGTCAATAAGTACTTTTTTACCACAAAAATCTTTTTTTAAAAAATAAAGATTTGGCTATAAAATAAAAAAAGCACTTCTTTAATATATATGACTTTTTTGACAGTCAAAATACAGCTTTTTAAGAAGTTCAAATTTGGAGTTTCTAAAAAAACCTCTTAAATAGCTTTTTCAGGTAGATTTTCATATCAATTAATGTGTCTATTTTTTAGTCTTTTTTACCCTTATGTTATACACATAATTTTTACAATACCAACAAACTCATCTGCAAACTTATCTTATTTATTACAATAAAATACATAATTTATTATATATTTAACTATTTACTCAACTTGAATATTTATTTTGAGATTTATATAATATTATTTGTCTTTTTTATATGTTTTAATATTTATTTTTATATTATTTTTACTTATGTTATAATCCATATAAAAGATTTTGTTAGATATATTTTCATTTATGTTTCATATGGTTTGAAATTATATAATAATTAATATATTTTGCTTTGCATATTATTTATATTCATAAATAATTTTTATTACAAAATAAAATGTAATTAAAATTAAAAGTTATTTTTATTTTTATGTTGACAAACAGTCTATTGTATGAAGCTTTTTCAAAAAAGTTCTTTTTTAAATGACAGTTAAACAGTCAATTGGCTTCTTAGAAAAGTTCTTCTCAAAAAAGATCTACAGAAGAAAAAAAAACTTTACTGACAAAAGCTCTACTAGTATAAGCTCAACCAAACAGAGGCACAGTTGAAGATAGACATAGGCCTCCGATTTCATGTATACAATGATTTATTCAGTTTGATTTTCGCGATTCGTATCAAAGTTGCAAATACTATATCTGCCTTAGTATCGGATTTGGTTATATTATGGTACTGTATTGGTACCGGTCAATATCAGGTACTGTTTCGGATATTTTTTTTTAAATTTATGAAATAGTCTATGAATTTTTTAAAAATTGCAAAATAGTTCCTTGTCTCTAAAAATCATAATAATGAATAATAACCACAATTAAAATGAAATAACAATAATTTTTAAATATTTTACATATAAATAATAACCTCAATTAATATGAAAAAATCATTATCATACGACTATAAAGTTAAGAATAATACAAAGTATTAAAAATATTACAATTTTATCATATAATAAATAATAATGACATCAAAACATCCAATAAAAAGAACAATAAATATTTTTAACTCTCAAACTATTACAATTTATGACAAGAGTTCATGATGAAGAAACAAACAAGTAGAAGTGAAATCTGGAACAAAAACATTTACAATTACATATATATATATATAATTTAACATATACATCAAATATAAATATAATTAAAAGAAGAGGAAAAACAAATACCTAAAACTTCATTCAATCGTCTATGGAAGGATATCCGTTATAACTGTACTGACCCTAGTTATCATTTAGTACAAAATCCTCACCATTGAAAAAAGCATCATCATCATCATCATTCAAATTCAATGTACCAAATGATATGTCAATGCTTTCTCATCTAAGATTATCTTCCAAGTCATTCACATCTACCAAACCTGGTTCCTCATAAATCCAATCTGCCAAAAGATCGACAATATCAATGCAAATTGGATCTACTGAACTATTTGTTCTGTTCAGAGTCTAAGTAAACAATAAAATTTAATTATTAAAAATTATAAGATATTATATCAAAATTAATAATGATAATAACATACCTCTTCCGAAGCTCTAAATCGTAACGAACGAAAACCAAGTCATTCAATCTCTTCTACTCCAATCTATTCATTTTCTTGGAATAGATGAATTCAAATTTGTTTCAATTCTGTTCATAGCCTATTGCACTCACACATTAACTTAAAATTTGAATTGCAAATCTTTGCAATTCTATAACACCACTTTCGAATTGATCCCACTAAAAAACTGTAGGTTGGAAGACAAGAAAAGTGATAATTAATTTTTAACAAATAAGAAAAGGGAATCAAGTAATAACTGGAGAAAGTTTTTCTCTTTGTCAAATAGTAATTGACAATTCCAAATCCCTAAAAGACTGCTTATAAAGCTCCATTTATGAGCTCAAGATATCTTGCATCATCTCATAAGCAATAACTATCGTAATAATGAATAACATTCCCCTATTAACTTCAGCTTTCTTTGTAAAACTTAGTATGAAATAGACAATAGGATTAAAAAACACCCCAGCTGCAAACAACAGAGAAGAAAGTTGCACTTCCAATTTCTCATTGATGACTGCAAGACATGATGTATACAAAGAAGACCTATTCTTCATATTGGTCTTAATTGCTTCATTTGCTCTCTCCATAACATCATAAAAACAACCCATTGTTACCTTTTCTTTACTATCAACTAAACGAAGCACCCTCACTAAAGGTTCATAAACTTGGATAATAAATTAGCTTTAAGATCAAAATTCACTATCTTTCAGTATAGTTTTAGAAACCCCCAATCCAACATTAGACCTAGCATGCTAAGATGCAAGTCACTTATCACTTGTAAATATCTGTTTTAACTCTTTCTTCATCATGACAACACAATGGAGTGATAAGAAATTCGTTGCAAATCTTGTCATAACAGGACAACACAAATTTCCACCATTGATAAATTCCTTTCTTATTAAATTCAACACCCATGCGCGATTATAGATCAACTTGGTTACCTTTTTAGCTTTCTACATACTCCCATCAATAATAGGAAAATACCTAAGATTTCCTATATTCTCCAGCCTTAAGTCAATGCAATGTGCAGCACAAGAAGTCCAAAAAAAGAATTACTTATTTCTCAACCTTCGTCCTACCACTTCATAAGCGGAATCATTGTTAGTAATGAATTGAACAATATTTTATGGTCGTACTTCATTCACAACTTCATCGAATATCTCAAAGTATCAGTATTCCTAATAAGGCCAGATGCATCAATAGACTTCAAAAACATTGGGCCATTTGCAAAATGAACCAAAAAAATTAATAATAGGCTCATGTCTCTTATTTGTCCAACCATCACACATGATTGAACACCCATAAGAGGCTATAACATCCATCACACATGATTGAACACCTATAAGAGGCTATAACATCCATCACACATGATTGAACACCCATAAATGCTATATTTCATTTACCACTTTACGTCATGACTTACTTTTTTATAGAATTCAACATCTTCTTTAACCCTAGCTAAATGCTTCTTTAATCAAGTAATTCCTCCCTCTTTTAAATGCTTGTGACAAAAAAAAGCAAATTGTATGATTCTTCATACTCGGGACTAATGTAGCATGAGCCTAAGTTGGGTCATTGTATCTTTTTGAAGCAGTTTGATAAAAAGTACTTGAACTTCCTTCCAATTATTTGTAACAATAAATGAAGACATATATCAAAATCATACACAATTCAATTTCATCCTACACAATTCAATATACACACTTGCACAATATGCATGTCCATTATATGTAATATAACTCATTTTGTATGATTACATCATACATAATTCAATTTCATCTAACACAATCCAAATTTATCTAACACAATTCATCAATAAGTCAGAAACCAACAATTCAAGTATTCAATATACACAATACGCATATCCATCATATATAATATAACTCATTTTGTATGATAACATCATACACAATTCAATTTCATCTAACACAATCCAATTTTATCTAACACAATTCATCAATAAGTCAAAACCCAACAATTCAAGTATTCAATATACATAATACGCATGTCCATCATATGTAATATAACTCATTTTGTATGATTACATCATACACAATTCAATTTCATCCAATACAATCCAATTTTATCCAACAAATTCATCAATAAGTCAGAAACTAATAATTCAAGTATTCAACATACACAATTACACAATATGCTTGTCCATAATATGTAATATAACTCATTTTGTATGATTACATCATGGACAATTCAATTTCATCCAATAGAATCCAATTTTATCCAATGCAATTCAAAATATAATTATTTTTCCTTCTACTATATTGCTATTCTTTCCCTACCTTTGCATGTCTCTTTAAAAAGTGAAAGAAAAGAAAAACCAAACTCTTCTCTTCTTATGATAAAATTGATCAATGGCTTGACAAATTTAGATGGTATCCAAAAGTAAATCTACTAGCTTTTTTGGTTTATTCTATGATATGCATAACAATTTAATTGTCATTACCAATCGATCAACTAATCAACTTGAAAACTTAATTGAAAGAGATTGCTAATGGATAATTGAAAGAATCAATAGATCCATGCTTTTACCAAATGAAGAAAATAGAGATACAATTATACAAATCAACTATACCCTTGGAAAATGTTAATTATTTAGAAATACAATTAATTATATATTATTTTTGTTACTAATTTACTATACAATTATAGGGACCTCCTCGACTCCTCCTGCACAACCGTATTATTATTAATTGGCAATGACATAATTTTATACTCAATACTATTATACTAATTTTAAGAATATGTAACAAAATATTATATCAATTTATTATTTACCAATACTATTATGCTAATTTTAAGAATATGTAACAAAATATTATATCAATTAATTATTTACTTTAAAGTTTAAATACTAGCAAGAATACAAGATTATTTTACATTCTCATTCTCGATTTGAAGTTGAAACTTTCAACTCTCAATTTATGCATGCCCGTGAATGAACCAAACCATAACCACCAAAATAAAAAGAAATCGTGCATTATTTCATTCAACTCCAATCCAAGTATCCAATTCCAACCCAACACAAATCACAAATTATATTCACAATTTAATTCCAACTTCCAACAATCCATTTCATTCATAATCACAAATGCAAATCAGCAGGAAAAAAAAAACCAATTAAAAGCACACAAAAAAAAATCTCAATGTATTTGTTTCGAATTTTTGGGTCGGGTCAAGTTTGGATCTATATCTGGTTGGGTCGGCCATACAAGGCCCAATTCCAGGCCTAGACATCGACGGCCCAGTCATAGGTGATCATCTCCCATGCAAACACCAAGACCTACGTAAAGACCTAAACCTAGCAATTATCCCATATATAAGGTAATATTTGGCCATTATAGAGGTACGACATTATAACCCTAGTTTTCTCTTTTATTAGCAACCAAATCCCTCTCAAAAAGACTAACTTGAGCATCGGAGGGGCCTGCCGACAATCAACCCCCGGTGCGCCTTGTTTGTTTTGCAGGTAATCAGCAGCCAAAGTCATACAGAATCATGGATCCGAATAGCAATGTCCAACCCCTTCAGAATCAGACTGAACCAAATTCATATGGCAATCATAAATTTAATAGGTCTGTTGACATGGTGAGTCATATTAAAATCATTCACTGTTGAAGTAACATTTAGGCTATATTTATAAAAAAGTAAAAATTAGAATGTTTTATTGCTACTTTTAAAAGTTATACATTGTCGATTAATATAAGCATGTCTAACCCAAAAATAGGTGTGTCTATTAACTTGGTGGTTACTATACTGAAAAATATATGTTCATAAGATTTTATACATTCAATTGCAAAAGTTTAGTTCTAATTTATCGTGCTTTATGACTGATACTATTTCCAAGTGTAAAGAGGAGATAGTTAAAGGAGCTATTGGAAAACAAGAGCCAGGTATGCTAACTTATAAGTATAAAGTTGTTGGATTGTTAATTGGTTTGTTTGCATTCATACTATAGCAATTGAATTTGCTTTATGAAATGCCATATTTAGCTCTATGCAATTATGCTAAAGTAAGGATCCTGCATTCATACATAAATAGAGAAATGAAATGCCATATTTTGCTTAATTTGTTTTATGAATTTTTTTATTACTCTCTCCTTAGTTCTCCATATATTTTATCAAATAATAATACAAATTATACATATTAGTATGTGTAGAGGAAAGCTAATTTTTCTACGAATGTCTTAGCTTGGATTATGTATTTATCAAAATCTTCCTTCTTTTAATTTTTCTAAGTTGTTAAACAATGGTTTAGGCCTTTCTTTATCTACAACTCTCATAGGTAGTTAGACTTCTTAGAACCTAACCTAATATACGACTTCGATATCTACAACTCTCATCACTGGCCGCGACACTATGCAGCACCTGCTGGTGCAATAATGGAGAACTAGTAGCCACTACATAGTACGTGCTGGTGCTCGGAATGCTTCAGGCAGCACCAGCACGTTCTAAAATGTGGCAGTTCCTTATAGATTATCCCTTTATAGTAATTGTTTACTACAAATATTGTGTTTGAGTTATCGTTGATTATCCACTAACATAACATAATGTTCTTATTCTTATATTGAATTAATAGGTATTTCTTGCTCTATGGATAAGAGGTAGATGAACAGTGTTAGGATTTCCCGTGAAAACATTGATGGAGTTACGATGTTTATGAATTTTGTGGCTGAAAAAAAGGGAAAAGAGTGTGACATTTCATGCCCTTGTGCACGTTGCATGAATTGTTATATGAGGTCTCAGAGGAATGTTTTTGAACATTTAATGTAATTCAGCATGGACCAATCATACACCCACTGGGTTTTACATGGTGAACTGCCAGAATATAGATTTATATCTAGGGAAGAAAGGCTTGACGTTGCAAATGTAGACATAGATGGGACGGGCAATGATATTAATGAAGGTGATGGTGATGAGGAGGATGATGGGATGCAAGATTTGCTTGATGATGTGGGTAGTTTCTTAAATGATTGTCTAATTAATTAGGATGGAATGAGTCCTCCTACAGGCGTCAGAGATTCTATTATGGGTGCCTTTCATGAATTGTTGAGTAAAGCAACTGAAGAGTTGTACCCTGGATGTACAAACTTTTCGAAGTTGTTGTTTTTAATAAAGTTGCTTCACTTGAAAGCATACAACAAGTGGAGCAATAAGTCATTTGACATGTTACATGCTTTGCTGAAGGATGTATTACCTAATTGTAAATCTTTGTCGAAGTCCTATTATGAAACAAATCAATTTCTACGGAGCCTAGGCTTAGGTTATGTTTCGATACATGCATGATTGTTGCCTATTTTGGAAAGAGTACGGGGACTTGGAAAGTTGTCTCTAGTGTGAAACATCAAGATGGAGAATTAATGATGGTAGGGGTAAGAAGATACCACATAAAGTATTGCAGTACTTTCTATTAACGTCCAGATTACAACGATTATTCAAGTAAAACCACTAAACAAATGACGTAGCATAATGATAGGCCTAAAGGTGACAGTAATACCATAGTTCATCCTTCTGATGGAGAAGCTTGGAAGAGCTTTGGTGAGCTATATCCTGAGTTTTCCAGAGAACCACATAATGTTAGACTAGGCTTAGCAATAGATGGATTCAATCCATATAGCAATTTGTCAGTTTCATATAGCGTGTGCCCTATTGTTGTAACACCCCAGATCACCCGCTTACAGATAATGTCCGTTTTGGGCCTTGGCCTAGCCAAGCCCTCACGGTTTTACTTTTCCCGAAGCTTTCCCAGAAGGTCACCCACCCTAGAACTACTCTCACCCAAGCACATTTAACTTTGAAGTTTTGATGAGATCTAGTGCATTAGGCCATGGAAAACACATTTATAAGTAAAAGGTACCCATACCCTTATAAGGTGTACTTTGTTCCCCTCTCCAACCGATGTGGGATATCACACTCTCCACCCCTTTAGGGCCCTGCCCTCTTTAGGGTCCAGCCTAGTTGGCAAAACTATTCGGGTCCTGGCTCTGATACCAATTTAATTACTTGTAACACCCCAGATCACCCACTTACAGATATTGTCCGCTTTGGGCCTTGGCCCAGCCAAGCCCTCACGGTTTTGCTTTTCCTGAGCCCTTCCTAGGAGGTCACCCATCCTAGAACTACTCTCACCCAAGCACATTTAACCTCGAAGTTCCGATGGGATCTGGTGCATTAGGCCATGGAAAACGCGTCTGTAAGTGAGAGGTATCCGTACCCTTATAAGGCGTACTTCGTTCTCCTCTCCAACCAATGTGGGATCTCACACTCTCTACCCCCTTAGGGCCCTGCCCTCTTTGGGGTCCAGCCTAGCTGGCACAACAGTTCGGGTCCTAGCTCTGATACCAATTGTAACACGCCAGATCACCTACTTACAGATATTGTCCGCTTTGGGCCTTGGCCCAGCCAAGCCCTCACAGTTTTGCTTTTACCGAGGCCTTCCTAGGAGGTCACCCATCCTAGAACTACTCTCACCCAAGCACATTTAACCTCGAAGTTCTGATGGGATCTGGTGCATTAGACCATGGAAAATGTGTCTGTAAGTGAGAGGTATCCGGACCCTTATAAGGCGTACTTCGTTTCCCTCTCCAACCGATGTGGGATCTCACAATTTTTCTCTTAGCATACAATTTTCCCCCTTGGACATGTATGGATGAGTCATTCTTTATGTTATCACTGGTTCTTCCAGGTCCGAAAGCGTTGGTAGAGGCATTGACGTCTATATGAGACCACTAGTAGATGAGTTAAATGAGTTATGGGAAGGTAGTTTTGATGTTTCAAAAGGAGAAAATTTTTGAATGCATGCAGCTTTAATGTGGACTATCAATGACTTTCTAGTCTATGGTACTATTTTTGGGTGGAGCACAAAAGGCTATAAGGCATGCCCTATTTGTAACAAGCACACTCCTTCTTGTAAGTTAAGAAGTAAGATTGGTTCCTTAGGCCATCATCATTTTCTTCTTTACGATCATCCATGGAGAAAAAGCAAGAAGTTTGATAGCAAGAGTGATCATCGACCTATACCTAACTTACCAGATGGAGATGATGTGGTGGAACAATTATGTCATGTGCAAAATATATGTTATGCAAAGCACCCCAGCAATAAGAGGAGAAGGAGATTGGAAGGAGAGTTTAATTGGAATAAAAAAAGCATTCTTTTTCACCATATTGGCATAAGCTAAGATTAAGGCATAACCTTGATGTCATGCATATAGAAAAGAATATTTGTGACAATATCCGTGGTACTTTGATGAATGTTGAAAGTAAAACCAAAGATCCAATCTAGGCTCAGCTTGATTTGGAAGATATGAATATTAAAAAAGAATTACACATGATAAGAGCAGCTGATGGAACTATTGTGGCAAAACCTCCAACATGCTATACAATGTCTTCCGATGAGAAGAAGAAGTTTTGTGAGTTTGTAAAGCAAGTGAAGTTTCCAGATGGTTACGCATCGAATATATCTAGATGTGTTAATGTTGATGAAAGGAAGATTACTGGACTTAA
>JANZXV010000210.1:11442196-11455402 GCA_027576455.1 Erythroxylum roigii
AATCACAGTATCACAGTAATAGCAAACAATTTATCACAGTATATCACAATTGATCACAGTATATCACAATTGATCACAGTATATCACAGTTGATCACAGTATACATCCAAAACTCTTCTATGTCAATTCTCTCAATTCATCGGACCAGATGTCCGGAATCCAGTCAGAGACAATACTCAATCCTAATCCCTCCATTATTCCCCACATTCGACATATAATAATTAAACGAGAGCCATCTAGGTCACTCACCTGTACTTCCGAGCTAATACCTGGAAGTTTCAGTGATGTCGGAGGATCGACGCTCCAAGAGTACCTCTATAACAGTGACAGCATACAAACATTACCAATTGGTCATTTAGAACCATTTCAGAATGCACATGTAACAATTAGAAGGTGGCACAATGCGTGTTCATGATATTCCTGGCCCTAATCCAAAATTTTCCATCATAAAAATCCATCTAAACAGTAGAAATCTAACGGCACCGAACTTATGCAATTCGGGCCTCGATCGGTCCAAAAATAAAGAAAACAGTGACTAAAAAGACCATTACCTGGACCCACGTCAATTTCCCGTCCAAAAAATCCCAATTTCTCAGAAAATGAAATTAACTATTCTACGAATCCGATGCCTCAAGAATCAGGTCAATCGGACGTTGGACAAAAAAGTTATAAGCAAAAGAAGGAACAATATATGATCCTAGTCGACTTGTCTGAGAATCCAAGTTGACTTATGCTATTGTGTATGCGTAAGTCGACTTATCTGAGGATACAAGTCGACTTACATTACTACAATGATAGCTCTGCAAAACTTTCTCCGACATACCAACTTCCACAGGGCATAACTCCCTACTCCAAACTTCAAATTAGACAAACTTGGTGTCTATTTTATAGAGAAAAGAGAGATCTACAATGTTCATGAGGATACAAAAACTAATTTCACCTCTAAGGGTGTCAAAAATACACTCAAAGTTACTTCCTTCACGATGCCTCTCAAAACAGTGCAACATTTTGTAAAATCCATAACTTCTCATTCCCTTTGCTAACAATTACAAAATAAATGCCAATTGCAAGATCAAAATGTTTCCTACAAATTTCATGAACAGTATGAAAGCAATTTCAATTGCTAAATAGGTCAAACAATTCAACAAGGAATCTGCCCACTGAAAGTACCCAATCTGGACAGTAATGTTCAAAACAGTATATCTCCTTGCACAAATGTAAAAAAATTGCATTCTTTATACCCATGAAAAGATCAAACACAATACTACACGTCTCATGAAGGGCTTCAAAGAGAATTCCATTTCTATTAAGCTCAAAACTGTCATACAAGTTTCTGCCCTGACCACTAGTCAATGACCTAACTTTAGTCCAATCTTTGAAAATTCATATGTCCCAATTTTGTTATCCAAAAATTGCATGCTATATACCATTTTCATGCTAATTTCTTCCTCTACAACTTTTCAGAAGGTCACTTAAGCCAATTCAATTAACAGAAAGCTCTAAAATTGCTTCCAATCAGAATGTTCACAAAACCTACACTTAGGCTAGGTTTCACCAAAATGTACAAAATTAGTCAATAGTCAACAGTTCATATATCCCAATATACATATCGAAAAATTACAAAATAAGTGGCAATTTAAAGCTAACTTGATAGGCTTCAACTTTCATGAGACCATTTGCACCAATTCCTTCTAAATTAATCTAGAAAAATCATCAAAACAATTAGGTCATCAATTCGGGTACTGTTCACACAGCCCATGTCTCTGATTTTCCAAGCCAAAATTCAACCTCTTAGGGATACAATTAGGCAACACCTATTTCACACAAACATGTAGCCAACCAACTCAAGTTTAATTCGGTCCAAACCTCACCTCATTGGCATAACCACACGATTAGTTATGATCAAAACAGTGTACTAGGTCAAACTCACTTTTTCAGCTTTACTACTCAATACACTTCCTATCATGCCAATTCCAATTCTACTACCATAAGCATCCCAATTGGACACGAAATCCGACCCTACATCATCAATACTTTCACTAGGAATAACCACCACAATTTGGCAGCACTTATCCAATTGGTTTTTCCTTAAGCTAACATTCAAAAATCAATTCAAACTAGGCTAAAACCAAGTTAAACCATAATCATTCACTTATCCTAACACAACATACATTTAAACCCAACCAAGAAAACCATATGTTTCATGGAATTAATGCATCATAAGTCATCATTAATGAACAATAACTCCCATTGAATGTATCTAACAACCAATTGATTCATGAAATACAGAATTAAAGCTTAAAACAAAACTTACCTACTTAAAGCTTCCAATCTTCAATTCTTTAATACTACACCAACTTCTCCACTTTCTCTACTTTCTAATCCTCACACAAGGTGTTCATCATCATGAAAAGAAGGTAGTTTGGTTGCATGCAAGGCTCTTAAGGTTGGACAACAAGTAGCCAAGCCAAAGAAAAGGAAGAGAAAATCGATGGAGATGGAGAAATGGAGAAGGTTTCGGTTGACATGAAGACATAGGCTAAAAATTTTAACTTTTCATTCCTTATCAAAGAAGTTGCCGAAAACCATAAGGGAGTATAAGACAAAAGCATTTATTCCATGTAGGACAAGTGGCATGTTTTGGAAAAAGACAAAATAGAGATAAAACAAAACCTGTAATGGGTATATTAAGAAACCCTGATGAAATCTGACCCATTCTAGTCCAATGGCCCTAATTTCAATCCCAAAATAATATACCCAATATTATAGTACCATTGGATAGCAATTTTCGATACCGAAAAGTAACCGGTTCGCTACTTGGCGATTTTTCCAGTCCGAAAATTTTCTCCGGAAAAGTCCAGAAAAATTTCTTAAAATCCTTTAAAATGTGAAACACACAATGGATCACTCAAAATAATTTTTCAAACACAATGACCACGTTAATCACAATAAATCCGTTTAGGCCCAAATACCGGGAAGGTCATGTATGCATGTACAGGTATTTTTCATGTGCAAAATTCTACTGTTCACAAAGACCAGTACAAGGACAATCCTCATTAGTCCCAATCAATCACATCCTATGCCAAACTACTATACTACCCTTTTCGTCGGAGTTGGGATGTTACATGGTTACCCTAAGTGGAGAATCCCCCTTGATTGTGAAGTTAACTTGCCTGCTGAAAGTGAATGGCTCCCTTTACCAAACTTTGAATCATACTAAGAGAGAGGTGCTTTTAGCCCTTCGAGAAAGCGTTCTAACAATCAGGGATTTCTTCTATATCCAGTCCACTTCGATGCAATGCTCTATGACTTCACTTTCCTTGTAGGGAACTGCTTTGTTCAAAATTTGGACAAAGCTTTAGCATCTTGTCCCTTCAACAATCAACATTTGTTTCTTCCCGTCCCTAAGCCTAATCCATTAATAGAATCATTCCTCCTGATTGGAACTTGCCCTATTTACCTTCTTCTCTAAGCTAGGAGGTTAAAGCTTCTTCTCTAAACCTAATTCATCTTCATTCCTTTCTTTAAAGCTATTGACAGTAGATAAAAAGAAAAGCATACAAATTCCATTCTTACGAAAAGATATTGCCCCAACCAGTAAATTAATCCTTCTAAGAAGAAAGGTTAATTAAGCAAGACTTTCACCTATGGTTTAACCCAAACTTAAAACTAATTGGTTAGCCCAAAATTTCGTGTAAAGCCCTAAGAGGGTAGTGAGTCTAAGCCGAAACAAGCTAGAAAGGAAACAACCCAGGGTACTAACACCAAAAAAAATAACCCAAGTTTGAATCTTTACTCCACAAATTAAGAGTCCTCCGTCGTTCCATTCTATTTAAGATTAGGAATAGGCATAATTGGACCTTTTTTCAACACATATATATCTCCTTATTTGAAAACTATTCTATTTACCTCTTTGGGCTTCTATTGAATCGAGAAATGGGTTTGATTTTTCATTTTTGAAAGAATTTAGATATAATATATATTATATAAGGTATCTTCTGGATAATTCAAATTCAAGCAATTGAATATCCAACTCGGGCCTAAATGACATGACCGATCAATAGAAAGACTTCAAGCCTCTACCATTGTCATATATTCCACACATCACACTAGATAGATATCATATCCATAGAATACATGGTATTTAAATAGAATTATTTATAATTCTAATTAAAGTTTAATTGAAATTAGAATTTAATTTCAATTAAATTACTAAAATGTCCAAAACTTACTCTTCTTGCTTAATCTCTTAATAAGAGTTACACAGTTCTCTCAACCTATTCTGCAGATGCTGTTAGAGGTCAGATACTTGTGCAAATATAGAGGTTGAGATGAATCGATTTCGGAAACGATTTGAAGGATACGACAAGAATATGTTTAAGCTTCGGAATATGTTACAAATTAAGATTCATGCTTTATTGTGATTTAATTATTAATCATTTTATAAAATTAAAGTGATCTTGGTTTTTGGGAAATTAAAATACGAAAAAATTTCATAATTATTCTACTAGAGTTGGAGTGGGATCTTGTTTTGATTCCCCTATAGTTTAGACATTGGATACCCTTAAAAAGACATTGAAATTCTTGATCCTAGTGGAATTGGTGGCAAAGGTAGCATAGACATTGTCGGATGGTTGAAACCGGAGTAAGGATAAAGGGATGTGATGGTGTTGTCATAATAGGCATTTCTACTTGTGAAGTTAGTTTCTAGATGATGTTCTTTCTAACTGGTTTATTAATAAAGCTCTATAAACATTATTATTGTCTCCCTTAACTCTTCTAGTTATGTTTTCTCTAGATGTTTGTTTATGTTCAACATTTTCACCTAGGACCTTATGAAATAGGAGTTGTGGTTATCTAATTAGTTTTTCAATAATTAATGATCTATATTGTTAATCATCTGCGAAGAAAGAAAAAGGTTATTATTTTCCTGGACATGAAAATTAACAATTCTTAGGAAAGTGAAAATCTTGAACAACTAAACTCATTCAGCCTCTTATTTCTGTTTATACAAAACTAATTTCTTCATCGAGATACAAAATGAGAAGCCTTACGAAACCAAACTTCGAAGGATTTATGGGGTTGCTCCTGCTGCTTGGCGGCGCCTCTCCCTTCCGGCTCTTGGGGCTTAATTTACTCATCTTCACGATTAATAGCGAGTTTTACACTATAACACGCAAAAAAATATCAATCAGTACATTACAATTTCACCGGCTTGCAATTATTATAACTTCATTTCCGTTGTACAATAGTGAACGACCAAATATGATACTTTGAAACTGACATCAATGGCTTCCCAAGTTGCCATGGTTTGAAACTGTAGTCCATATGAGATTGGCGTACTCAGGATGATCTACGAAGGGGTTCCTATTATGCTGATAGAATTTGCATATTCTTTCGTTCCTCAGCTTTTCTTCCCTTGAAGGTGTATCAATCTCATTCCATCTTAACAAAGAAGAAAGTAGCCCCATCTCCCTATTCTCTATAAAAAGAGTGGTCCACAGCCACAGGGTAGAAACCAATTAGTCATATGACAATTACCTTTGCCATGATAAGCGCTGTTGACTTACTAATCCATCTAAAATTGAAAGAAACGAACTTGCATTCTTAAAATATGTACAAACTCCTGCAACAACATTACAGTTCTCTCAACCTACCAATATTCGGAGAATCAGATAGGTACAGATTGCGGCCGCCTGGCTGATGAAATCCATAGCATATGGCCATATACATTATTGCCCTCGCTATATCCCCTCTAACCTGAAAGTCGGATCACATGGGAAACGAGTAATCAATCAGGGCAACAATTTTAGAATATGTACCTGTTTGCTATATTTTGACTAAGAAACATTTTTATTAGCAGCTGTTTGTTTGCAGGAATCTAGCATGGAATTCTTACATTTAACCTCAAGGTGACCTTACCAGATTTAGATTTCTTTACAGAATTATGTTTAAATGGGATATTGAAGTCTTATTTAGGCTCTCTAGCTCAAAGCTTGATTTGCAAGGAATTAAGTCCCGGGTCTTGAAGAACAAGGGCAACATGATAGAAGATATTGACGCTGTCAATACCAAATAGGAATTCCTGTTCCACAATTCTAAGTACAAATTTCTTCTACATTTACCATATCAATTTAACCTATAATGAGTTTTGACAGAGTAAGCTTGATGCCGTATTATTTAGGGTCCTAACTGCCTCATTGCATTTGTTGCATTAATAGGTTCACAACAAAACCATGATTATTATGACTAGTATCAAGATCTAATTATAGATAGGCAGCTATGATTTTATAAAGTTCCTACAAGGATTCTTCAACATTTGCAGTAAGTAGACTCAGTCGAAAATGCAAGTCACTTGCAACAGAGGACATAACTACCTTATAAATAAATAAATAAGAGAGAGGGGACATAAGCTTTTATCTGATTTGCCTCTCTAGTTATTTCCATGCTAATGAGATAGCCCAAACCAAAGAAAGATTTTTTGAAGCACTGCCAAACATTCCACTGGTGTGTGCTAAAATCCTTGGAAAGACCAAAAAACACCAAGCACTTATAAATAACAAATCCTTCTTTGACTTGCATGATCAGAAGGTTCTTTTAAGAAAAAGCATGCAAGTTTCGGAAGTGTGACAGGTTAGATGGCTGACATTCACAAGTTTAAGCTGCAAACAATATGATTCCTTCTGTGATATCAACATGGAAACAGGTCAAAGTTGTTAATTTATCTCAAAAACTTCAGGACGTGTACAATAATCACGTTAAATGTCGTATATTGAGAACGTACTAAACCAGTATATATAGGGAAACCTGAACAGGTGGTGCCCATATCTCTCCGTCTGTTTCTGTGTCCAAAGTGGCTTCTTTATGTGCTGGTTTTAAGCATTTAACTGAAGTAACATGACATTCTCCATAGTATTTGTTACCCCGCGATGAATTCACTGTCACAAACATCATTTATGGTATGAATAAAGTGTACAGGTATCACCTTGTGAGACTAAAATTTTTGTTCCCAGACGGCATAGCCTTTCTCACCATTCACATCTGCTGGGCGAATGTTGTGTATGTCAGTTAACAATGGCCAGTTGGCTGCCCCATAAGAACGAGGCCACAAATGCTCCCCTGAAAATTGAAATGAAATGGTTTGAGGACCATGGATGCTAATGCCAGTCAAAAATATTCAGGGAAAGTCTGAGAAAATTTTGGACCAAATACAATCAAAAGCCTATACTGGAATCATCATGAACGATTGTCATGGACATTCAATTTTCAACTTGTTATAACGCAATAAAATCATTTTGAGGACAGGAACCACCTATGGATGGCATATAAGACACTAAAGACAAAATTGGGAGAGGGCATATATAGAATATTAAGTTATAAAATAATCAATCAGAAATCTCAAGCCTGAACTATAATCATAGGCCAGACATTTCAATCAGTTCAACATAACCGAAGTCCTAAGGGGGGCCTAAAATGCTTCCCAAATGTATACTTCTACAAAGTCAACAATCCCACAAATAGCAAAAATTTTAATGTTTGGATACAATTATTGTGGAGCATAAACTTTTAGGATAAGTGGAAGGCTATATAACGATTGGTCAATGACTTTTAAGTATAATTAAGAAAATGCAAAATTCAATAAGACTATGTGGTTTAGATCTAGATACAAGGGTTCCTACTGTTTAACAATATCAAAGATAATTGTGTTAATTTAAACTATTGAGGTTGCTTAGAGTCAAACTATAAAGATTACAAAAGAAAAAGGTGTAAATTTGTTGTGTTCCCGTGCTTGGGATCGAGTCCAAGGATGATTATTAGGAAAGTTAATATCTTTTTCCTTATTTATGTTGGTTCCCTTCCTCGCAGAACCTATTTTTGATGATGAAAACTGGCAGCACTTGTCAAGCACAAGGCCTACCGAGATTGGAATAAATTATTCTACTTCTAAGTTAATTTTTATGATAACTTGTTGCTTTCTTTACTGCATAACGTAATAGCCTTATATAGGCAAAGAAACATAAAAGTTCCACCTAAACTAGGACTCCTATTCAAGTTGTTTTAGGACTTTTAGAAAGACTCCTATTCAAGCTGTTTTTAATAACATAACTATAACAGAAACTAGAACAGAAATAATACTCCTACTAAAAATAAAATACTCCTCTAATAGACTCCTACTAAAAATAAAATACTCCTCTAATAGACTCCTAATAAAACACTCCTCTTTACAAGTAGCTGTTATCTCCCTTGTAGGTTCTTCCAACAATGCGTCCATATCAAAATTCATAAACCTCTATCATGTTAAAATGCTAATTAGCACATTAAAAACTGAGAAAGTGCAAGTCTTTCTTTGTCGGAAAATGATTTTGCCATCCTCCTAGTATGGGAATGACAAGCTTTTGCGATACAATGATTGCACTATTCAACAGTGGATCCATACTGAACATATCAAAAAGAACATAATTTTATTCTCCATCTTATATTATAAAATTTTGCAAGTATTTGTAGACTTCATTTCAGTTTTCTATCAACAACTATAATATTAGTCAAATTTGACATTCAAGAATAAGGCTCTTGATATATGTTTTGTGTAAGATTAGACTCACAGGAAAATACTATTTTCTTTTGTTAAAGTTTTTCCCCTTTCCAGATTCTATGGTACTATTTAGAAAATTTGTTCCTGACAAATTTTCTGTTAGCTTTTTTTACTAAAAATTTTGACTACTTATTCATCATAATGCACTTTAAATAGCTTCAATACATAAGAGTTTTTAAGAAATAAAATAGAATAGAAATCTGCTAATTTGTTCTCCTACTAAAAGTAATTCACAAGAATAGTAGACTTCTTATATCAAATAACTACCGCCTAAATAAGATAACCACTACAATTACTTCCTAATCAAGATGATCTTGTATATTTCATTCCTAATAATGTATCTTGCATATCATTACTCCCTCTAGACAAAGAATTTGTCCTCAAACTCGAACTCAGGATAACTTCGGATATTCTAACCCTCCTTCATCCACTTCTTCGGATTCTACTAATTCTATCCAGAACAACTTCTTCCATTTATGTCCCAATAGAATGCTTCATCATAATTGAAGCAAAGCCCATTTTTCCTTCGTTCCTCTATCTTTGAATTGGTTAACTTTTAAAAACATGTATTTTTGCTTCCAATAATGTTTCCCCAAAACTTTTCTTCTGTGCAATTGTCTCTCCACTAGCTATTTTCAAATTGCTCCTAGTAGGTGTTGCCTTAGGATTCCTCCCTAAAACAACTTGACTACTCTTCTTTTTTTTTTTGGTTGCTGTAATTTTACTTCTAATCGCTGCCCTTCCATAAGACCAATTGTGAATAGGCTGATTTGTCGCCTTGTAGTCAACTACTTCTGATAATCTTCCACCATATCTATTTGCTTTAGATTGGCCAATTCACCTAGGGGTTGAGACTTGTACGAGGACTAAACCTCAGGTGACATTGCTTTGTAAATGTCTCCCAATCCATTCTTCCCTCGTCTTGCTTTACCTAGTAAAACTACAGTTGTACCTCTCCATTAAGATGGAATGTTGCTAGCTCCACCTTCTCTCCTTCAAGCATTCGCTGATTTTTCAAAAAACTGTTCACATTTATGGACCATAATCAACAGATCGTCAAGTACACTATTGTCAGATGAAAAAAATAATAATTTAGAATACCAAGGAATTCCCTCTGACTTGCCTAACACTTCTTTTCTCCCTTCAGTCTCCGCAAGTACACTATTGCTCCCCACCTCATTATTCTTACCAAGACACTTCAGCTCTCGCAAAGTCTCCTCCAACTACGAGATTAAGAACTTTTCTTTGGACGTTGGTGGCCCTCCACCGTAGACAACTTCTACTCAATGTTTCTCATGAACACATTATTCGACTTCACAAGTCTACAAAATCATCTATGACAACAGACACTGATACCAAATTGATATGTGCTTTTGTGTATGATCTAGTCAAGGGACGATCACTGGAAGATCCTTTTTTTCTTTACTAAAATTCTTCCCCTTTCTGAACCCTATAGTTTCTGTTTAGACTGCTCGCCCTTGACAAACTTTATGTTAACTATTTTTACCTTCTTATTCATTGTAATGCCCTTCAAATAGGTTCAGTACACAAAATTTTTAAAAAATAAAAAATAATCGAAATTTTTTAATTTATTCTCCTACTAAAAAGAGACTTATGAAAATAATAAACTTCCTAAGTAAGATGATTACTACCTAAAGAAGATAATCACTTCAATTACTTCCTAATCAAGATGATCTTCTTATATATTTCTTTCTTCATAATGCATCTTGCACAACAGTTTCAATGAATGAAAACCATTTATATGTTTAGACATATGTAAAGGAGAACTTAAGTCTGCGTTAGATCAAACTATGAAATGCTGAAATCTAAATTGTTTATAAGGTGTTGTCCCATAAAATTGTAACAGCATAATTCAAGAGGATCCTAAAACATTACAACACGCTAAGTAAGATAGAGCATCAACTCAAAGAATCAAAGCCAAAGAATTAAGAATGCTATGTCACCACGTTAAGAAGATGAGAAATTTGCACAAGAGCAAAGTCTCAATTGAACATATCCTTACACACTAACTCCACATGTTTTCATATTTACCAAACGACCATCTCAGAAACCTCTAATTAACATGCAATGAAGTTACAATTACCAGTCAGTCTGTAACAACCAAGCTTATGTGCTTTGAAGTAGGTTTGGGCTTAGTATATATATCTGCTAAAACATAAATGCAAAAGGAAAGAATCGTAGACTCACTATTCCAACCTTCAGGTTTTCCAGCTAAGCGCTTTGAAACAACTTTCAAGGAGTAAATTTCAATTCTGAAAAGAAAAAGGCCAATCTAGTGAGGTGTAGTGTAATGGACTAAGAAGCAAACTGAGTTAAAAATGCATTATATACATACACATCTTCCGAAATTTCAGGGCAATAAGCATTTGCAGCATCAAGAATGCTAAGAGCATCCCACACCTGAATGATTTAAAAATGAAGCAAAAGCAGAGAAGAGAAACCAAGAGGTAAAAAAAGATGGAAAAACCTGTTTGTAGGACAGGGGTCGATGTGGAGAGATGATAGAATAGAGTCTTGTCTTGAGAGCTTTGCCTTTGAGAAGACCAACACCACCGTAGTAACTGTCGACGTCCTCACATGGAAGTGAAATTGCAGATTGTGCAGGAGCCACTGCAAAACCACTGATCAGGAATAACAAGTAAACGTTAACAATCCTGCACACTGTTTTTGACCACAAATAACTGATGGGAATCTGAGGTTTTGAAGTGATGGTAAAACTGTAATCTTGGGGCTTTGTCAAGAACGAAGCTTTATAGGACTCTCTTTTTACTCCCAATTTGGAAAAGGATTTAATTTTGCCGTTCAATGCTCTATCTTTAACTGTTAATTTCAAGCAAGATTGGATAACAAGAGAGAAGCACTGCATCTTCCAACGTTGAATATCTTACCCGCAAATCAATCTGCCCGACCGTCTTACCATACTATAAATCCCCGACATCTTTTTCTGGATTACAGGTTTGGGCGGGTCCCTTTCGGGTTTGATGAAATTAGGCCCAAACTCCAGAAGCGTAGTCTATTCATGTACAGTATTTATAACCGCATGTACCAATGGAATTGTATTCATATCTAATGGAATTGTTTTTTAAGTCATGCCAGTATTGTGAATCCAAATTGTTCGAACGTAATGCCTTAATGACCTTAATACTAAAAATAACATCTAAATAGTGAGTTTAGTCCTCAGTTGGAGAAATTTCAAAGGATGCTCTCAAATTGGTGTAATAGAAACCTATCACTTGCTGGAAGGATTCAATTAATTAATTTATGGTAAATAGCGTACATTTATATTGGTATTCTCATCTCATATTCCTCACAAACATTGTGAAGAAAATTGAAAGAATTATGAGGAAGTTCCTATGGGCTAGGGACAATTCAACTCTTGCACTAGCTAAGGTGAAATGGAGCGAGATATGCCTTCTTAAAGAGGAGGGGAGTTTGGAGATTATACTAATTTGACTAACAAACAAAGTACTTATATCTAAAAGGATTTGGAGACTTTTCGTTAAAGACAAGTCTTATGGGTTAAGTAGGTGCATTCTCACTTTGTCAATAATGAAAGCTTATGGAAAATAGTACCCAAGTATAATTCATCCTAGACAAAGGCGAATTTACCTAAATTGAGTGATAAAGTCATGCCTTATTTCTTAGTTATGAATGGAAATGGTAATCAATCTTTTGTTTTGGTTACGATAATTGGTCAAGGTTAAGGCCTTTAAGCAACTACTCTTACTTAATTCCCTTGATAATGATGATTATAGACAATGCCAATGTAAGTCAAGTTTTGAACAACAATCAACTAAACCTGGAACTCCTACCTAGTTCCAATACAAGGGACCATCATCTTAGCTTAACACTAAATTCTAATTAAGAGGTTGTACTTTGTTGGAGTTGCCATCATTTTGGTATGTTCATAAACTCATAATGTAAAGAAATAAAAAGAAACCATGCCTTTTAAAATATCTTGACATAAGTTGGTATGGCTGCATCAAGCTTGTCCTCGAACCTCCCTAGTTTTTTGGATGACTTTCAAAGGGAGATTAAGCACCACCATTGAACTAAAGAAGTTCATGAACATTCCAACATGTATCTTATGTATTGATGAGCTTGAGTTAATTCTGCATCTATTTTTTAACTGTAGGTTTACAACTCAAGTTTATTTTAGGTTATCGCTCTACAATATTTTTCCTAACAAATCTAGTTTGCATAAATTAAATAATTGATTCTTATTGAACAACAACATGGGTAAAGAGAATATATTGATGCTGAAAATCTCTCTTGGTTATATAATTTATACATTATGGACTGAAAAAAAAAAGAAAATTTCACAAAAGCAATTCATTCATATGGACACATTGTTAATGGAGATCAGAAGGAATATCAAGACAAACTTAATGGTTTATCAACATATAGAGGCTATAATAATTCCCTATTAATAAGATAGAATTTAGTAACCTAGTTTGAAAGTTTGGGTGAATTATAAAATTTAGTACTAGAGCTATAAATCTTGAAGAGGAAAAATAAGATTAAGTTATAATGGCCTAGGTAGTTTAATATTCAACAAATAGTGAAGATCTTGAGTTGCAAAGTAGATAGTT
>JANZXV010000210.1:11476266-11495866 GCA_027576455.1 Erythroxylum roigii
ACACGGTCTCTTACATGTCTGTGTAGCAAACCATGTAAAAGGTCGTGAGCGAAGGCAAACAAAGAGGAGTTGAATTTGGCAGCAAACTTAAGAAGTGAAACTTTTAAAGAGGTGAAGATTTTGATCCAGAGATGAGGAAAACATAAAGTTAACTTCAAAAGATACGAGATAGAAGGCTACATCAAATTCAAACTTGCAGGATCGTCTAATAGAAGAGAAAGGGGGATTTAGAATTATGAATTCTTTGTTTTCTATAAGTTTTCATGGATGTTTATATTTGATTTTAATTTTGTATTATGAGTTACTAAATGGTTTTTGGCATGTAGGTGCAATGAACCCTAATTTGTGATACAATATGGATAGTTGTATATTAGTTTGTGTTTTTCTAAATATTTGGCACGTGGTTCTTGCATAATAGGTTATTATTGTTGTGTTTTAGAACTTATTTTGTATGCTTTTTGTTTAGTTTAATCTTCATAGTTGTTCTTTTATGTCTGATGTTGATTTAGGAAAGAATTGACCATTTTGATGTAGGAACGAAAGGTGACCACCTTTGTGATTGAGTTAGGGATTAAGAAAGGAGAAGAGAAGTGGAGGAACTGTAAGACAATAACCCACGATCGTGGGATTCATGCTAATTTCCACGATCGTGGGATCCCTAACTCGAAGGGACACACGGGTTTCACTAATTCTTAGGTTCTTGTGAGTATATTAAGGGCAAAAATCCCTAGGGCCGAAAGGGTGTCGTGAGAACTTGCCTTCTTGAGTTAAAAAACATATTTAGAGCCTAGAGAGAGGTAAAGAATCAAGATTTACATTCCAAATTGGGCAAAGAGCACACCAACTCCATGTTTTTCAAATTTGGGCAAAGAAAAGGAGGAGCTTGCTTTATTCAGTTCTTATTTAGTTTTTTCTCTTCTAACATCTTTATTATGAATTTTCTAGTTATTGGGGATGTTAATGACATTATAAATGGTTGAGTTATTTGTAGAGATTATTTTTGAACTACTTATTGAACTCCTACTTTGTTGATTTGAATGAATGATGCTTTTTATGAATGTTGAACTCATACCTTACAATATATTGAGAAATTGAGTTGGGTAAATTGTATAGAGTTGTACGATGAGAATTTGCACTCTATAGACCTACATTCATCAAGTTAATTAATTAGTTAGAAGAGATCTTGACTAATTGGTTGATTACCCATAGGATAACTTCATAATTTCGGTCTTGAAAGGCAACTTTCAAAGGTTCTTCCTACTGGCTTTCTGAATCTTTTCCAACTTCCAAGCCAAATTTTCCAAATTAAAGATCGTTCCTATGACCTGTTTACTTATAAACGTTTTGCGCATTTGTGAGTAACCAAAGTTTGTGCCTTTTACGTCGTTTGGTATGATATAGACATTAATTGACATGCAAGCAGAAAACTAAGGATAAGTTTCATGTCCTCTTCATTTTCTTCAAGCTGCAACAGAAGCAAAGTAAATGTAGATCCTCCATTGCTTTTATCTCTTTTTATACATGTTCTCCTGCTGAAAGAAATGTTCCTTTCGGTGAATAAATACTGCTATTGCATGAGTCAAGACTAATGGGTCATCGAAGATGTGGCGTGAAAATTTAAAATAAACCATCTGTCTGAAAATATACTGCCTCTCTACAATGGATTTTTTAAAAAGCTGATATGCAGAATTTAGAATTGTCAGAGTTATACATGTGGCAAAGGAGGAACTAATTCATCTTCCTGTTTTAGTGTGTTCTCCTTAAAGCTCTTTGCCAACCATATAGCAGTTTCCCTAGGAGAAACCTTACCAGGTCCAAATGGCTTTAGCAGCACTCCAAGCTCATCATACCTTTCATCTTGCAACAGTCTAGCACTGAATTCAAGCAAACCTTCCAGAGCTTCAGCACGTTGCTGGTATGATGAGGTGTCAAACCTATGGCGTCTGGTGTCTGATGAGGTGCGGCTTGATGCCCCCGCAGTTGCATTTTGATTAGAGGAGTTGCTTCCATCTTCTTCATCCACCTGAAACATGTTGCGATCAATTCCATTCCATGCGTCAGCATAACTAGGCTTGGAATAGGGCTTATCACAAGTTTGAACAGTGCACTTGTCCTTTGTTATCAAATGATCATCATGATCTCGGGAACCTAATGATCCTTTTGCAGAGGATGATGAGTTTCTGTGCGCAGGAAAGAATGGATCCTCATAGGAAGCTAATGGGAATTCTGCTATCCTGTCAATTCGAGGAGCATTGACTGAGACATCTGGAGATTTTACATTCTGAAGGATGCCAACACTAGGTCTGTATGGTGAATCTTGCATTTGTTTTCTAATTGGCAATGGCAAAGAAGCTCTACGAGTTGTAGAGACTGTCTTTTTCGTTGATGCTTGTATAACCGGAAGCTGAAAATTGGAAAATCAATCATGAGAATAAGTGTGAAAATAACATCGGATACTCAAAAGCATGCAAGTCCGTGCATGTGCAATTGTCCATTTCCTAAACTTACAGATTCCCTTTTTGAAGTCACAGAAGCTTTTCCAGAAGTAATTTTCAGGTTTTTGTTGAAAGGCTTCGAAGTTATTGATCTGCAAATGACTGTTCCTTCATTGCTGCTTTCAATAGATAGATCTGATAGTCTTCTATTCAAATAGTTTGAAGTATCATGTATTCCTTTTGTAGAGCACACCAAATCGTGCTCTCCTGCAGATACACTTGGATTTCGTGTCCTGTCATTAGTGAAAGAGAACTGCTTCTGCCTGTACCATTTAACAGGAACATCTTTTGGCTCCAAGAATCTTGTTTTCTTCATGTACTTGGATTCAGGCCATTGAGAAGGCAACGTATTTCTTCTAGGGCTATTGATCTTAAGCTGAACTTTGAGGACATATGGTTGGAGATGGGGATGCCTGAGTAGCTCTGCAGCCTGTATCAATGAATATTCAGATGACAAAGACATTAAATTCATATGCAAATGTAGATCTCCGACTGCTAAAGCTTCCAGAGTATTTCTCAATATAAACAAGGTCATCAAGACAAGCAAGGATGTTGCAATGACAATCATGGCCTGGAAAGTTTCTTGAATTAACCATGAATATAAATGAAATAAAAAATTTGTTCAAAGTTGTTGATCAACCAAGCCAGATTTTAACAGAAATGATTTAAGTTGACGAAGATTTGACATACACTTGGTCTCAGTTCTGGGTTCTTTCGCAGCATACTTTTCACAAGACCTCGACTGGAAAACACATAAGCCTGATTAGAATGCATCACAACATAGAACCCGGCATCAGCACAGTAAAAATGAGGAAAAGAACATACAAAGCACCAGAATATTTAGTTGGAAGCGGTGCCACTATTGACTTGTTTATCTTGTTAATCAAGGCTTGCATGTCCTGCTCAACAGCAAACAAGTGACAAATGAGAGAAACAAGAAGAAAAAAAAAAAGAAAGAACCCGTACCGAACATTCAAGAGAAACTTATGGTTTACAAAGGAAAAAATGAAGAACAACTCTGATGCTCATCATATTGACAAACAATGATAAGTGATAGGAGTAGCTGAACTTGTGTCTTCTACTCTTCAACACAAAGGTCAATCATAAATAGGCAAACATGATATTGCTCTTAACCTCACTATCCTGATATTCTTTCTTCTCCTTCCTTCCTTTTTCTCCTAACCCTTTTTTGACTGAAAGAGGAGCAAGATAGTGATGTTCATTTATGACATATGACTGGTTATTTAAAATGGTGCGCACCCCTTAACTTTCACAATTAAGTTCAACCATGATCCACCCCAGTGCCCTATCCAAATATAACTATACTACGTGCCAAGTCAGTGCACAAATTGACTTTTAAGTGAAGCAATCAAAAGCTAGGATAACCAGAGATAAGATGCAGGAATAAAAGATATAGAGATCTAAATATATCCAACAGAACCTGAAGAAAATAAATCAGAGAGAAACCAAAAGTGTTGCTATTAGTGAATTGAGATGTCTTTTACAGAGAAATCCTATGGTTTATTTACACAAAGCCTAGGACTATTTAGGAAACTATTCCAGCTATCACATCTCTCAGTTGCAGGAAGAAATCAGGGAGAAATTACAACAGCTACCAATTCCTAAATGTATACAAGGAAATACAATCAATTCTGATAACTATGGTAATAACGCTAGTCAACACTCCCTCTCAAGTTGGTACATAGATATCACACATGCCCAACTTGCAAACAAGATTATGAAACTGTTTGTTGTAGAGTCCTTTGATGAAGACATCTGTCAGTTGTTTGTTAGACCCCACATGGGATAAGTGTAAAGAGTCATTCACAAGTTTCTCCTTTACAAAGTGTAGGTTAATTTCTATGTGTTTTGTTCTATCATGCTGGACAGGATTATGAGATATGCTAATGGCAGCTCTATTATCACAGTAGAGGGATTATAATCCCTAATTAATATACATGTATATAAATGACTCACTTACTCCATTCTGTACATAATGAGTAAAGAAAATGAAAATTTTCTCCTATGTTTACATGGTATCAAAGCCATACATCGCTATTTGAAGGTTTAGTTTTCTGCCCAATTGCAAAATTTCAATGTTCTCCTTGCCTTAGCTGCAAGTGCTTGGGTCACTAGTTCAAGGTGATGTTTGACTCTCACCCCAAGTACCCCCTAGACTCGCCAGCCACCGACCGACCCCTAATCGAAAACTGATCACCAGAGGCCATGCGAGAGACCACACACATCACCCAGATAACCTGTCATCTTTCCCATGCACCGGTGTGACAGTGCGTGGATACCGGTGTGACAGAGCTGTACTACCCCATCATCTTTCCCAGCGTCGCCTCCTCCATCTAACTCTTCTGGTACCTGATTCACCATGACCATCAACTGCCTAGGTGGTTCATACACTGTTTCACCAATGTAACTCAATAATAAAGAGTTTCAGTCCTTGCTCTGCTATGTTTTCAGAAGTATTGATGATATTGTCACTCAGGTAACTTATTTTGTGGAGTTATTGGAAACTACTAAATACTTGGTGTGTGCTTTCTTAACACAGCCTTGTTTGGTGTAGCTTCTGAACTTTTCATATTGATTTTTCTTGCCACTGCTTGTTTTTTTCCCCCAATTCTTGTCACTGAACTTCTGATTCGAGACTGCCACAAAATCCCCTGGTCTATCACGTGGCTTTGTTTTAATGTGGCTGAAGAGCAGAAATTAATTGTACTTACTGATGTTATTCTAATAATATCTAAGATTATTGAATATAAGTTAATAGGTCCTAACTATCTACATTGAAGCAAGACAATTACGATTTATTTGCGCAGTATTTCCAAATATGACCACCTTATAGATGATCCTTCGATTGATGGTACAGGAAAGGAATCATTGACACATGAAGCTAGATTGTTCTTGCAAATTCAAATTTTGATTGACACTAAAGTGGTCAAAATGATTAATCATTGTGAGTATGTTAAGGAAGTAATGGATTATTTGTAATTTTTGTATTTGTAAAAAGAGAATACTACTTATATTTAAGATGTTTGTAAGAGTTTTATCGGTTTGAACAGCATGATCAGTTTATTCAAACCTACTTTATGAATTTCAAAAAGGTTTATGAAGGATTGAATGCCATGTTACCTGTTAGTCCTGATATTAAAGTACAACAAACTCAACGAGAGAAAATGGTAGTTATGAATTCTTTTATTTGGCCTCAATTATCATTTTGATACAGCAAAGTCTCAGATCCTCTCTTGTGCGAAAATTTCCTCTCTAAATGAAGTATTCACCAAAGTTCATCACACAGAGAATAGTGCTATTGTTCCTCCATGTGCTCAGGCTTCTAGCACTCTGTTAGTCACATTAATGGAAGGCCTTCTAATCGACATCAAAATAAAGGAGGCAATACAATGGGTTGGGCAAAGTGGAATCATGGTACAAGAGGAGTCAAGTGTCACTACTGTCACGAAATGGTGCATATCAAGCGCACATGCCCAAAGCTACAAAATAAGTCTCAAAAATCTCACTCAACTCGTACTGCTATTGTTGAGACAGGTAATCCCGATACATGCCTCCTTTTCTCCTCCAACATTCAATGGGTTATTGATTTTGGTGTTAATAATCATATGACAGGTAATCCTAATCTTCTTTCCACCTTTAAACGCCACAAATATCATTCCAAAGTCATTTTGGCAGATGGTTCTACCTCATCTGCTCTAGGTTCTGAAACTGCTAATCGTACTCCATTTTCCCTATCATATGTTTTAGGCCTACCCAGATTTTCATTTAATTTAATATATGTCAGCAAAATTACTCAAGCTCTAAATTGTTGTCTTACTTTTTTTGAATTATTATCTGTTTCAGGATCTTATGGCGAAGGGGACATGTATCCAAAGGTCTCTATTTCTTGGATACTCTTGAGTTTGTGCCCAGACACATTACTTCCTCCATTATTTTAACCCTTTTTGAAGCACACTGTCGATTTGATCATCCTTTGTTTGTGTTAAAGAAAATGTGTAAAGAATTTCAAAGTATATCATCTTTAGATTCTTAGTCATGTCAGTTTGCAAAACATCATAGTTTGTCATATGTTTCTCGAGTCAATAACAACGGTAGTTTCCCTTCGAGTTAGTTCATTCCGATATTTACGGTTTGTGTCCTATTGTATCTAAAACTGAATTTCGATACTTTGCTACCTTTGTTAATGACTTTTCTCGAATTACTTGGCTTTATTTAATGAAAAACCATTCTAAGTTATTTTCCCATTTCACCATGTTCTGTGCAGAAATTAAAACACAATTTAATGTTTCTTTACATAATTTACGGAGCAATAATGCCAAATAATATATTTCTAATTCCTCTCAGACTTACATGCTTAAATATGGCATTCTTCACCGGACTTCTTGTGTTGACACACCATCTGAAAATGGTGTCATTGAAAGAAAATATAGATATCTCCTTGAAACAGCCAGAGAGCTTTTGTTCCAAACACATATTCCCAAGTGTTTTGGCTGATGCTATTTCAACATTTTATTTTTGATCAACCGTACGATACATTTGTTCTTCATAGTAAGATTCCTTATCACATCCTCTTTACTACCAAACCCTTGTTTCCCATTGAGCCTCATATGTTTGGAAGTACATGCCGTCTGTGATATTTGTCCTCAAGTCAACAATTAGATCCCAAGTCTATGAAATATGTCTTTTTGGGGTACTCTCATCTTCAAAAAGGGTATCGATATTATTATCCTAGTCTTAATAAATACTTTGTGTCTGCTGATGTTACGTTTATAGAAAATCTTCCCTTCTTTCCAATTTCTTCAAACACTTTTGATAGTCAGGGGAAGAAAGATCATTTATTAGTGTATCGTGTCACCTAGCAATCATCCAATGTTGTTTCTACACATGCTACTTTGGTACCACCTCCACCTCCAACTATTCTACATGTTTATTCCCGACAACGAGATATTTCTGATTTTCGACACATGTCTGACACTAGCTCTTTCTTCTTCATCAAATTACATAATCATTGATCTTAACCTTCCCATTGCACTCTGTAAAGGTAAACGTTAATGCACTTACCCAATTTCATCTTTTGTTTCTTATAATCATTTGTCATCTTCTTAGTATCTTTTTGTTGCCTTTCTTGACGTTGTATCCCTTCCCAAAACTGTTCATGAGACCTTATCTCATCCTAGCTAGCAACTAGCAATAATAGAGGAGATAAATTCTCTCGATATTAATAGTACTTGGACCTTAGTGAATTTACCTATTGGAAAAAAGGTTATAGGCCGTAAGTGGGTCTTTACAATTAAAGTTAATCCTGATGGCTTTGTGGCTAGACTTAAAAGTCGTTTTGTTGTTAAAGGCTATACCTAAACTGATGGTATGGACTACTCTATCACTTTCTTTCTTGTGGTTAAGTTGGCATCTATTTGTTTACTTATATCTATGGCAGCTACTCACTACTAGCCCTTACATCAATTGGATTACATCAATTGGACGTTAAAAATGTCTTCCTACATAGAGACCTACATGAGGAGGTTTATATGGAGCAACCATTTGGGTTTGTTTCTCTGGGTGGTATAGGAAAGATTGCCACCTTCAAAGATCTCTATATAGTTTGAGATAGAGTCATCATACTTAGTTTAAAAAATTGTGTCAAGTAGTTAGACAGTTTTCAATGAGCAAGAGCAAGTCTCACCATTCAATCTTCTACAAACACTCTACGTCTAGCATTATCATTCTTGTTGTGTAAGTAGATGATATTGTTATTATTGGTAGTGAAGTCATGCAAATTTCTTTCTTCACAACTAGTTTTAAATGAAGGATTTAAGGGAATTAAAGTATTTCTTAGGAATAGAGGTGACAAGAAATAAGAAATGAAACTTCTTATCTCAAAGAAAATATGTGCTTGATCTACTATCCGAAACTGGGAAATTAGGTGCTAAACCATGCAGTGCTCCTACACCATCAAATTTCCAACTCATGAATGATGGAGATTTGTTTGAAGATCCTGAGAAGTATAGGAGATTGGTTGGGAAACTAAATATCTCATGATAACTTGTCCTGATATTGCTTACTCTGTTAGTATTGTAAGTAATTTATGGCTTTTCCAATAGTTCATCATTGGGCCAATTTAGAGTAGATCCTATGTTACATGTAAGGAGCTCTCAGACGAGATTTACTAGATAAAAATTATGACCACATTCGTATAGAGTACTTCTCAGATGCAGATTGGGTAGGATCTAAGATTGATCAAAAATCAACCACAAGCTATTGTATTCTCGTTGGAGGAAATTTGTTCTCGTGGAAAAGTAAGAAATAGAATGTTATATCTCGCTTGGGTAAAAAATTAAAATACAAAGCTATGGTACAATCTGTGAGAAATAATTTGGATATATTAGCTCTTGACTGAAATTGGTCTTAAAGTCCCAATGCTAGCAAAGTTATGGTAATAACCAAGCTGCTCTTACCAAGCTATGGTACAATCTGTGTGTGAAATAATGCGGATATATTAGCTCTTGACTGAAATTGGTCTTAAAGTCTCAATGCCAGCAAAGTTATGGTAATAACCAAGCTGCTCTTCATATAGCTTCTAACCCTATATTTTATGAACAAACTAACCATATTCAAATTGATTGTCACTTTGTTCGTGAAAAGGTACAACAAATTTTGGTTTCTACAAGATATGTGAAAACTGAGGAACAACTAGATGACCTTTTTACAAAGCCTTTAAATGGGACTGGAGTTGAATATCTTTGTAACAAGCTGGACATGATCAACATCTAAACTCTAGCTTGAGGGGGATTGCTACATATTATAGGGATTGATACATATTATAGATATTACAAATTATAGAGATTTTAGATACAAATCATAGGCTTAATAGTAGGGACTAAGCTTATGATTATAGGGATTATAATTCCTGATTAGTAGTAATATACATGTATATATATGACTCAATTCTATATATAATGAATCAAGTGAATTTCTTCTCCTAAGTTTAACAGAAACAACTTTTCTACTAGTTAGGGATAAGGTTGCATACTTCTGGACTTTCGCAGACCCTGCATATCAGCAAACTCTTACTGGGATGTTATTTTAAGTTTACAAAAGCAATACTGAAAAGTGGAATGTGCAAAAATGCATATTTAACTACACTTATTCCACCTCATTTACGTGTAGTTCAACAAAATTCAAATGTAAATCCAAACTTACAATAAACGAAATGGATCCTATTTCTCACTTAATCCATGTTTCACATTTAAATAAAATAAATAAGTTAACAAAACATATTTTGAATCTATTTAAAGACCAATAATAGGGTTGCAAACTTACAAATGCCTTGAATGCAGGCTTGAGAGCAGACATTTCGTAGATACAACATCCTAGATTGAAAACAAAAATATAACATGAATAAAATTATTCATCATAACCTAGTTGATTAATCAAATAAAAACCAACTTGCCTAAAGACCATATGTCTGACTTTGAACCATACGGTATATCAGCAAGAAGCTCCGGACACATATAGCTAGGAGTTCCCACGACCTGGATATATTACTTAATGCCCATTAAAAACACCAAATATGTAAAGCTCTAATTGGAGGAACATCATTGGATCGTATTTCTCACCGAAGAAGTAAGGTCATCAGAAGTCAAAATTTTTGCAAGTCCAAAATCACCTGCATAAGCATTGATCATGAGTATTCACATAGCTAGATATTATTCAAGTTGCAAATTTGATCGCAGGATCACTCACCTAGACGAATATCTTTATCTTTTGTCAAGAAGATATTAGAACACTAAAGGAATCACGAGACAATATCAGTACAACGCAGCTTCATACATTATAAAGGCAACATTTTTTAATTTGTGGACATTAAGAAGCTACTAACCTTGACATCACGATGAAGAATATGGTTCATGTGCAAGTAATCAAGTGCCATCAGAAGCTGAACGAGCCATTTACAGAGTTTCTAAAAGACAGTAAACGAAAAGTCAATTGATAAGGGCCTTTATTATGTAAGATTCTTGTTCCATACAAGTCACTAATGTCAACCTATTACAGCAATTAATTACAATGTTGCCAGAACAAAAGAGCATTGAAAAATAGAAAAATAAGCAATGAACACAACCTACCTCCTCTGGAAACAGTATACTGTTAGCTTTCTTTATAGCTTCTGCCCTATAAAGGAATGAGAAGAACATGAGTACAACATGTCAAGCAAAAACTTTCACCTAATTACGTAGATCTTACTCCTAGCAAAAAAAAGAACTTACATGTCTCCTCCTTCACAATAACCTATGATGATACACACATAGCAACCCTGAGCAGGAAGTATCATTCACAATATTAGACCATTCATATGACAACTGATCTTGTGGGAACTAGGAGAATGTGAAGAAAATCATAAGCCAAAAATACTGGGGATCTTTATCCATAGAAACAAACAAAAATGGCGAAATAAATGCATTCTATTAATGTGACCAACTATTAATAAAGTAACGTAATATCTTAAATTTTTTGTAATTAATGCATAATTACCATCATGTTTAAAATACCAAGTTCATTCAATAAAAGAGATTCTCAACTCATCCAAGCATGACATTGTCCTAGCCATTGGGAAATAAAGTAAATGAAATTCAAAAGGAGCATCTTAGAAAGCTTTAATTGTTACCATAATTGCAATTTCAACTAAAAATAACCTCAAGAATATAATTTTTGCTAGAAAAGACAATTCCCAACATAAAAGATACCCAATTTCTACCCAAGTTAAAAGAAAGCGAATGAGATCATCAAACCATTCATCAAACAATGAACAGTTCATAAACAAGAAATCAGATAAGTTGAATTATGCTTAAAGGTGTACTTGGTCAAATGCTGCAATGATTCGGAAAGATGAGTTGAAAACTACAATAAATTACAGTGGACTAGAAGTTGGCATGATCACATTTAAGTACACATGGAGCATTCATCAAGTGAAAACAGTTAGGAAACAAGGAGATATTTTCCCAAGGTAGGGAAGGAGTTTTGAAAATATAAAAGAACTAGCAAATATGATATGTAAATCAATATCATATTGGAAAAGTATACCTTTTCAACCCAAGAATCTTTATATTCAACAATAAATGGATTTATGATTCTTGAAATGAGCTCCATCTGCAAGGAACAGTACTGAATTTGAGGTTCGTGTATCCCAGTATCATTATACATATTCAAGATCAAGAACAAGCAGTTATTAATGCAATCACACATTAACTATAGTAACATCTGTTAATATGCATTATATAGAGGACCCAATATCCTAAGTTAACGTCATATCATCATTTATGCCAATCTATTTACTAAACACAAACCTTTCCTAAGACTATATTTCAATTTTATTGAAACAAAAAAGAGCAGGGCCAAAGGCGTTATTTAAATTCATTTTTCAAAAGAAAAATATGCCAGTACACATCTGTTTATATGAGGATTCTCTGTGCAAGAGAAAAAATTGTGGGACTCCAAACAAGTACAATGGGGGACAAAGCTATGCATTATCAGGATAAATTGGTCACAAATTATAGACATCTGGATGCAACTTGGAGTTTACTATTCCAACCTCTTGATGTGCAGAACGGCGTGACCTATCGGTTTGACGAGCAAGTCGAATCTTTTTCAGCACATACCTTAATAATCAATGGAATAAAAGTTGGCATAAGATGGTAGGATAAATCTTAATTATTTTTCTTATCATTTTACACGGGCTTTTAAAAGAGAGTATGGAGAGTAGAGAATTATGTTGATTCTTACTTCTTTTTCTCATGCTTATGTCTTACAAGAAGAGCCGAACCAAATGACCCTTTTCCAATTTGCTCCAGTATTTCATACTGCTCCATAGAGAGTATTCAACAATAATTTTCTTTATTTCCTGGACACATAAACAAAATTCTATAAGTTGAACAACTAATATTGAATTCAGGAATCACCCAGGAAATTCAGTAACCAAATCTACAACGAAGACAGGAAAAGGCTGCACCGAGGCTACAACAAGAAGCTACATTATCGGAAAAGTTGATAAATGCAGCTCTTAAGCGAGAAAGATCATTTTAATGGAAGAGATGGAACTGCAGAAATATTGTCAGTTTCTCAAACGAAATTTTAAACCTCTGCTATAGAGTTTCCCCTGAATGGACAAGAGAAACTAAGAATTTTGCATGAACAACCACTTAAAACCTCAGTTACACGACGAAAACCCAATAAGTCAAAACAGGAAAACCTTTCAATGGTCTCTTTTAGTTGCCAACCAAAGCAGAGAAAAGTAACCGAACCATAGAATAAAAAATTAACTTACGAATTTCTCTATCTTGGAACCCACCAAGTTCAAAACATAGCCACAAGCAACATCAGCTAAACCATTCAACTGATTCAAAAACTCATAACTTAGGTCCATGTATTCGACATCTCACCAACTCTTACAAGCCCTCTAGCTTTCTAACTCTAGTCCCCAGGCATTTTCTTTACAACCAAGTGCCCTCATTGTCAAAACCGAGAGCCGGGAATGGGAGAGAGAATAGGCAAATGAGTATCTAAAAAAAAGGCGGCACTTAAGAAAACACACGTTTACCGGCTTAGCTCGCAGCATTTCAAATCAAATAACTGAAAATAGCAACTAACTACACAAATCTACAGAAACATCCAATTAAATGAAGACAAAGACGATTAAGTACAGAAAGATCCAGTCTCTGAGTAAGATCTTGAAGTAGAAATAAAGAGAGAGACAAAATGAAGAAGGCAAAAGCCAAATCTGCCGAAAAGAAAGGAAATGAAGGCTACCTGTAAGTGAAGGGAAAGAAACGGTTATCAAGTCACAGGAGATGACAATGTGAGCAGAAGGCAGAAGAAGTAGAAGTCAACATTTGCAGGGGGTGGTGTGGTAGTGAGGAAACGACAACGTTTTAAGTGGGAGAGGCTGAGGCGGAAGGAGGAGGTGAAAGAGGAAGTTGCAGGAGCTCACGAGACATTGCGGGGAAAAGGACAAATTTTGGTTGGACTTGGACCACACCGCGCTTGGAAGATTCATGGACTTGGCAAATGTTTTTTTATCAGTCTCGTCATAATTACTTTACTACGTTTATTTATTATTATTATTATTATTATTATTACATAGTGTGTTGCATTTTGGAATGTCTTATCCTTTTGTAAACATGTCCTTGTTATTAAGTCAAAAATCAAAGGGACTCACTACACTAGGCACTTGAGAAGAGAACACGGAGGGAGGCAGGGCCAGGTCAAAACTCGAAATGCATGAATTGACTGACTACCTTTTGCGTTGCGAAACTGACAAGCTCAAAAGAACAAAGACTTGCAAGTATAATTAATAAAAGTAAAATATGGTTGTTGCAGTTGCAACTTTCGTTAGCTGTTCTTTTACTACTATGCAATTGCAAACAAAGTGTGGATCCCACAGCTCTTTCCCTAGATCTGCAATCACGAGCCTAATTATCCGGCGCTTTATCTTCAACTCATTTCACCCTTTTAAATGCCAATCTTTATGTCATTCACGCGTTACGTGTCCGCTTGCCATCACCCCCACACCACATTCCTTGTTTAATTTGATCCTTAACATTTTTTTTAAGAAAATAATAATAATGAATTAGGTCCTATATGACAAGCAAAGGTTACAAAGTAAGCTACAATAAAACCTCGATAAATAAATATTCGATAAATTAATAATCTCGATTAAATAATAATTTTCTCCGGTCCTGACTTGGGCCAATGGAATAATAATAACCTCGCTAAATGCTTAAGATAATAATTTAAAAAAATTCCTTAAGGTCCACTTAAAATATAAAATAATAATTAATTAAATAAGTATGAAAATTACATATATAATTCACAAAATAAAGCACTTATTAAACAATTTTTATTTCAAATTTTATGCTTTCCTAAAATATGTATCTATAGTCAATTGATTCTTCATTTCATGCGAATTGAATTCAATTTCATGCTTAACTTTTTAGAGGGCATACACTATATTCGACACATTCTTCCCATTTTGAAGCAAGTAACTTTTCAAAGTCTCTACGGCAAGAAAAGCTTTTTTTGGAGAAACATGTGGTATAGCGTTACTATCATCTGGATCTTGATTGTCATCATCTTCCATACCCATTACTCCTTGAATAATTTCTTCGCTCGTAGGCGATTCCATTAAAGCTTCATTTTCACTAGGATAATTCAGAATCTGCTCTACATTCATGGAATTTCTATAATGTAAATTAGAAATAACTTTTTCTAATCTTTGAATGCCTTCAACATTACCAGTTTCTTCTTTTAGAAGCATACCTTCCACGGATCGAATTTTGAAATGTCGAAAACAATTTGCAATAGTTGTAGCCTTCACATCAATATTTCAAGTAGCATTAATAAAATAGATAGCATTCAGGACATTAATTTTTTCAGGATTTATTACTCCTATCTCCTAGTCTTCCAAGATGTTAGAATAAAAACGACGTCGATAATATATCTTAAGTGATCGAATAATTCGAGCATCACATAGTTGAATTTTTGATGTTGTATTTGAAGGCAAAAAGAACAATTCAACATTTCTCAAGCCTTCAATAACCTTTGGATGAGCTGGGCAATTGTCTATTATAAGCAGCACTTTTCTACCTGTCATTCTATCATCAAATCAACGAACAAATTCTTGAAAAAGTAATCCAGACATCCATGCTTTCTTGTTGGCTCGATAATGACAATTAAGATTGTCAATATTCACATTTTTAAAGCATCTACGATTATCATACTTACCAATAATCCGAAGAGGTACTTTATCTGAACCATTCCCATTGCAACAAATAGCAACAGTAAGTCTTTCCTTGTCCTTTTTCCGTCCTTTTAATTGCTTTGTAGCTAGTGAATGATCTGCTTGCAAACGATAAAATAAGCCTGTTTCATCCATATTATAGATATCCCTCCAATGAAATTTGTCTAATTTAGCTCGAATTTCAGGTACAACTTCTTCAATATTCTCCATGACAACTGAACCGCTTTCACCAAACCTTCTATAAGACTTAATACCATGTCTCGCCTTGAACCGTTCTAGCCAACCACTTGAGAAGTTAAATTATTGATTTGTATCACCATACATCTTCTGTAGAAACTCTCTTGCTTTAGTTTGAATCGTTTTTTCGGTCATGTTCACTTTCTCTTGATATTGGAGAAACTACTCATACAATATCTTTTCTAATTCAGGATATTTTGTTGATTTGTGCCTTTTAACATTGCTATTTGTTATCTCTTTTGACAAATACTCCGCTGACCTTTTAAGAGTATTTGATATTGTTGATTGACTAATAGAGAGATCAAACTTTTGTTGAATCTACTGTTGTAAATTTTTTTGACTTGAAGAGGGATGTTGATTTTTGTACTCACATAATACTTTTCTCATCTCATCAGTTAGCGTATAATTTTTTACACCTTTCAAATGAGTAGCCATGGAAGAGAAGATATAATATATGAATTTTTATATTTTGGTATATTAAGTTAAAGTACATGTATCTATTTATAAACTCTATGAAGTACTGTGTACTTGAAACAATTTACAACACTTCATATTCTAATGTACCTACATGCACTCTATTTTGAATCACGCTAACCTAATATTAATAAACTTATTTTTAACAAGATTAATAAACTTAACTACGATGCACCATCATTAATTAATTGTTTATTTATTTTATTTTCTTAGTTACGGAAAACATTAATTGTTTAATTTGACAAATATAATGTACAAAATAAAAATTATTCTATAAATGAATAAATATTAATTTATCGATAAATTAATAAAATATTCATTTATCGATAAATTAATAACTCCGTATAAGATACTAATTTTTCAGGTCCTAAAAATATTCATTTATAGAGGTTTTATTGTACTTACCTATTTTTCCTTTTACAAAAACGGCAACAAAAAATGGAAGAAAAAAACAGCCCCTAAAGTTTCTGTGTAATTTGACAATAAATTTTCTTGTACAGAAAAAATTAGATACCTATTTTCTTATCTCTTTTATCCTCTTTAACAAACCAAACCCATCTTAAAACGCACTAGTCATAGTTTTTAAATCTATTTTGTTGTCGCAAACTCCTATCTTCCCTCTTATTTGTTTCTTTTTTCTTTTCGATTCTTGCCTTAAAACATGTATCCTCATTAATTGGAGTTAAGAGGTTGCAACGGCGTCAACAATGGCCTGCACGTTAAGCATTTTCTAACCGGAGTGACTGTTGGTGTAAAAAGCGATTGATTTTTGGTTTTTATGAGGTGAGTTTCCGAAAACTTCTAATTTGACATTTCTTTTCTTTCAGGTTCTTCTTTTTATTATTCTTCTTGGTCTACTTCAAGAAGTAGTATTCCAAAGTTCGAGCCTTTTAACAGAACCAAGCTGAAGAGAGTCGAAAAGAGCCACCTCTTATCAAGAAAATTGAAATTGAACTTCCTAGTAAGTCCCAAATCTTGAATCTTTTCACTGTAACCGATGATGGGTGCTTGAGAATCACATGTTTCGTCTTCAAAGTTTGAAACTTGTTCTTTCTAAATTTGTTCTTAGACCCTTTGGTGTACACTGTTGAGTTTCTTAATTGCTGATATGTTTTATCTGCTATTATATATTTGTTTAATTCAATTTGATATCCGACGTTAGTAAGTTTTCTAATATCTGTTGGACAGATTATTGTTCGACTCTTGAAGGAGAAGAGTCTTATAGTTGTTGGAGAGCATGCTTCGAGCTTAAAGATCTCAAAGCAAGTTCATATACCAAAATCTAAAATAGCTCGTTGCTTATTGAATTTATCTTATCACTTGTCTTGTTTACTAAAGAAATTTGTAATACTTAGCTAATGGATGGATAGTCCTATAATTTTTTACTTTTATGATTTAAGAGAATGTTATTTATTGTCAAGAATTTACATCATCAACCTTGGCAAAACTTGGGAAAAATTTCAACTGGCTGTTAAAGTCATTTATATGTTTGTGTGTTTTATATGTACTACCTTACACATACAAGGTAATAAGTTCCATTCCACTGATTTACTTTCCATGTATAGGTAGATTTGTTCCTCTACAGAGAGCCAGAAGAAGCCAAGCAGCAGCAAGAGGAAGAAGCAATTCCAGTTGTTGATTATGCGCTTTTGTTCTGTTATGATCTCTTCTTCCTTCTGTTTGATACTCCCACTCCAATGGCTCGAAACAGGGTAAGTCTGTACTGACTCTTTCTCTTTTGTTCTATTTATTGTTTTCCCCATACTGTGAAAGAACTTGTTTAGTTCATTTCGTCCTGAAAGTGTTTCAGAGCAGATATAACTGCAAGTTAGCTAGGATCGATCATGTTATGATAATATCAAGGTTCATATTAATAGTATTTGTAAAAACCTTTCAATTATTTGGATTAGGAACAACTTTTGGTCTCTTGACATTGTCAAATGACAATTAACTTTGTGTACAAGTTACCTATAGGATGTGTAATCGTTAACATTTCCAACTATTACAAGTTACCTGCAGGATGTTCTAAAATTCCTTCCCCGCAAAAAAAAAAAAAAATCAATATTGCAAGGTTGCCAGTGTAGATTCTATGAAGTTCTGAATTTAATCCTGGCCAACAGATCATCAAGTTTTAGGTCACTGATATTTTAATGTCTGTGTGCTCTTTTTGTGCTTGCAGACTGCAACTAAAAGAACTGGTTGCTTAAATGAATCCATGAATCTTACCTATTGCAGTCTAGAGGAAGCCATTTATGAATAACGAAGCTTGTATTTTAATCTGATGGAATGAATATCAACTTGAGAAGCAAAGTTCAATTCTTTATTGCAGAAGATTATGTAAGGCTCAATTTTTGTTGGTTTATTTTTGTAGAAATTAATGAAAAAGTAGAGTAGGGAAAATTTTTTCTTGCTATATGCTTATTAGTACCCTTAGTGGTCAACGTCATCAATTAGCCTTTTTCTTGCTTTCTTTGGTTCTATTCCTGTCAAAGTTCTGGTTGACACATTCACTCATATTAAGGTTTAGCATACCCATTTAACAAATCTAAAACTTAAAAGGAAGCCCTGGAATGATGCAGATCTAAGCTTGAAGATATTCTCTTCCTCTAAATCATAAACCAAATGTTATGCCAACCTTGCCAGTTTGAATTGAAATTTCACATTAGTACAAAGTTAGTTGCTTTACTTTTGTCAAACTTATATGCAGTTTTGAATACTATTTTAAACACAAGTAGTGGGCATCTTCTGCCAAGTACCAATAATTTTTTACACATGTTGATTAAAGTTTGCTAATTAGTTGGAAAGTGCCATGTTTATACTTCTATGTAAGATAAAATTTTCCTTGTTTCATTTTTTTAACTCACTTGATCTTATAGGTAGGATTTCCTTAATTTTCATGTCATTATCAGATCCCTTATCCTATCATCGACTAGAAGCTAATGATATTTACCTTCTCTAATGTTTAGTTTTTTCTTATTGGTGCTTAATTTACATTACTTTAACTTGTCTTATACGTAATATGGTTAGCCCTTTCTAACATATAGAGTTAGTGACAAGTAAAGTTTCATATATACCTTTTAAAGCTAAGCAATGTCAAGTATTTTTTTTCATTAAATTGGGACATACTTTGAGCCAAGATTTTCAAATGATAATAAACTTTGATATTGTCTTGATACGCCAAGGCATAACATTGTTGAAGACAAATCGAATTATCTAGTAAAGAGCATTCGAATATTTTTGGTGGAAATCCTAGTTAGAGAAATTTGCGTGCTGTTGTTTATTTCATGTTGTTGTTGGTAAAAATTTGAAAGCTTAGGATCTTTATTGCGTGCTGTTGTTGGTAAAAATTTGAAAGCTTGGAAAGATTGTTTGCCTTTGATTGAGTTTGCATATAATAGAAGCATTCATTCTTCTACAGGTTATTCTCCATTTGAGATTGTGTATGGTTTTAACCCATTAACACCATTGGATTTGTTGCCTTTACCCTTGAATGAGATTGTTAATGTAGATGGGCAGCAAAGGGCTGAATTGATTAAGACAATACATGAGAAAGCTAGGCAGCACATTGAGGAGAAGAACAAGA
>JANZXV010000210.1:11534611-11559209 GCA_027576455.1 Erythroxylum roigii
TACAAACCGGACCGAAAACTTAGCTGGTTCATATTTATTCCGGTCAAATTAGCTGGTCCAACTTTAAAATCATTGATAAAATCACCTTTTTACAAATTCAAATTACTGTTGTCCTCATTTCATTATAAAATGAATAATTCTTAAGACAAGTAGTGACCAACGTTTAAGGCTCCTTAATGACTTCCGTTTTTTAATTTAGCTTTGGGTTAGTGAACATCTGTAAGAAGGCTCCTTTATTTTTTAATCTATTTTCAATTTTTAAGGGAATTGCCTTGCCAATTACAAACTTGTAAATGATCAATATGTTCACTACTTTCGTGCAGTGTAGCTCTTGATCTCTGATAATCGTAATTACTACGATCAAACTGACTAAGTACATTTAAGAGGAATACAAGTAGGTTGATCATTAGATGACTATTGTCATCGTGGTAGTTTTGTGAATACTTCATGGCAAAGATTCCTTTAATGGCAACTACTCAAACATAGGCATAGCAGGGGGGGTGCTTAGGTGGGCTCTCTCCGAGTTTGCTCAAGAGCAAATGGGCAGTTGCAGTCGACAGTTTTACAGTTGCACCAATAAATTTGGCATCTTGTGCTTTGAGTGCAACAATTTCAATTACACTGACAGCACGTTCATGGTTAACTTGGGCCTAGAAATTCGGCTATCGAATTGAAAATGATGTGCTTGTTAAGCTCGTTTACTTCACTTTTTTTTCCCAGAAGAAGGTCTTAATTATGAAAAGATATTTTTAAATTATTTATATCTAAATTAATTTTCGTTCGAATTAGATAGATCTTTTTAGGAGGTAAAATTTTGACCTCAAATTTTAAACAACTATATATATGAGAACGATTCGAACCTGCTATTTCATGTAAGTTAAAACAAACTTCTGTCAACCCTCAAGGGGTGTGGCTCGATGGTTGAGAGCGAGGCTAGATTTTGGTTAGGTCTCAAGTTCGATTTTCTGCTAGCCCCTCTTGTAAGTAGGGTGTTCAAAAAAAAAAACCTTCTGTCAATTCACCTGCGCCTTAAGTTACACAAATTTTTAAGTGACTAGACGGGAAAGAAGCACCCCGAAAACGAGGCCAGAGGATTCAGTACCTACCTTGTCCTTTTTTGATCTCCCACATGAATGGACGGCTGAGATCAAAAGAGGATAGGGTAGATAACACACATGAATGGACGGCTGAGATCAAAAGGGGATAGGATAAGTACACACATTTGGGGAAAGAGGATCTGTCCCCGCCGAAAACATCCTTCAGAAGGATAGTCAAACAACCCGCGGGCCAGTTTTGATACCGTTTGCTTCACGTTTTTATGATTTGGTAGGGATGGATACTTGTCAGTGGCCGTATTTACATCGAATTTCCCGACTTGCACTCACAAATGCGCAACTTTTCTACATACACAAAATCAGGTTAACTCGAAATAAGAATGTGTTTGCTAAACCCAAAGTCACATATACACCTGCTCGTGAGAGAACTTCAACAATGCTTGCTTACCCTACCCTGCACTGGCTGTTAGGGAAGTGAAGATAGAGACCGAAATCTGTGTCGAAGAACCAGCAATTTATTAGCAGAGAAGTCGTTGATATTTGTGGCAATAGAGCTTATCAACCAGGGCCCTAAACACAGTTAAGAGTTGTACTGCAATTAATGCCAGCCAGCCAAGCACAAGTGGAGTAGTGCGTCCAGACCATTTAATCACTATAACTATTATCTGCTTCCCAAACCCCTCTACTCAAGAGTTAACTCTCTTTTGCTTCATTTCTCTCTTTCACTGCCTCATTATATATTATCTGATCTTGCTTCAAATAGCAGTGGGATATATCTATCGGCAGAAATAATATGGCCATGGTCTTTGCTATGGTTCTTCTCAGGCTGGCAGACTGGATCTTGTACCAGCTGTTGGCTAACTCATGTTACAGGGCGGCAAGGAAGATGAGGAGCTATGGGATGTTTCTAAAGAGCCCATCATTAAAATCATCTCAACAACACCCTCCTTTGTTCCCTAATGTGATCAAGTGTAGCCTGGAGAACAGAAAGTTTGATACATTGGTTTGTGACATTCACGGGGGTTTGTTAAGAACCAGGTCTTTCTTTCCTTACTTCATGCTTGTTGCTTTTGAAGGTGGTAGCATTTTCAGAGCATTATTGTTGTTACTATCATGTCCCCTTTTGTGGGTTTTGGACTATGAGCGCGAACTGAGGGTTATGATATTCATTACCTTTTGTGGGCTTAGACTGACGGATATTGATACAGTTAGCAGAGCTGTCCTGCCGAAGTTTTTTCTCGAGAATCTTCATCTTCAGGCGTACGAGGTAGTAGCATCAACTGGGTCAAAGGTTGTTTTTACGAGTGTCCCTAGAGTGATGGTCCAACGTTTTCTGGAGGGATATTTGAAGGTCCACAAGACTGTAGGGACAGAACTACACACAGCTGGACAGTATTACACAGGCTTAGTGTCTCATTCTGGTTTGCTTGTAAAACAGAAAGCTCTCGAGGAATATTTTGGAGACAAAAAGCCTGATATAGGCCTTGGAGGTTCAAGCCTCCACGATCATCTTTTCATCTCATTCTGCAAGGTGAGAAATAAATAAGAAAAGTATTCATTTTGTTTAACGACAATGTATTAATGTATGTATATATCTCTTTTGAATGGTGTACAGGAAGCTTATTTGGTGAACAATGAAGAGAACAAGGGGCATCCAAGTTCAGTGATGACATTCGACAAATACCCAAAGCCTCTTATATTTCATGACGGAAGGCTGGCCTTCTTGCCCACTCCAAAAGCAACTGCTGAAATGCTGCTTTGGCTTCCATTTGGATTCATTCTCTCCATTTTCAGGCTCCTTATCGGTGTAGTGCTTCCATACAAGTTAGCCATATTGTTGGGCACATGGAGTGGGATCGATCTAAGGGTCAAAGGGTTATGCCCTGCTGGTAGTTCAGCTACCAAAACAGGAGTCCTCTATGTTTGCACCCACAGGACTCTCCTAGACCCTGTTATCCTGAGCACCTCTATAGCTAAGCCTTTGACCGCCGTGACCTACAGCCTGAGCAAAATGTCCGAGTTGATTGCTCCCATCAGGACTGTTAGGTTGACGAGGCAGAGGAAACAAGATGCAAAAACAATGCAGAGATTATTAAGTGTCGGTGATTTAGTGATTTGCCCAGAAGGGACCACTTGTAGAGAGCCTTACTTGCTGAGGTTTAGTTCATTATTTGCGGAATTAAGTGACGATATCATTCCAGTTGCCATGAACACTGGAGTAAGCATGTTTTACGGGACAACGGCAAGTGGGCTGAAGTTCCTGGACCCCATATTCTTCTTGATGAACCCAAAACCTCACTATCACATACACATACTTGAGAAATTGCCAACAGAGTTGACATGTGGTGGTGGCAGAAGCAGCTTTGAAGTGGCAAACCATATTCAGAAGACACTGGGTGAGGCTTTGGGATTTGAGTGCACAAGTTTTACAAGGAAGGACAAGTACATGATTCTAGCAGGTAATGATGGAGTTGTGGATGAGGATCGTAAGAGGAAGAAAGGAATTAATTACTGACGTATGTGTAGTTACTTCTGTAGTGTCTGTGTCAACTCAAATACTCGTCTCGTATTATTGATCAATGCATGAAGATAATGCTAGATAGATATAATAATATTAATGATAGATAGGATGGATGGTCTGGCTGCTGTACGTATAAGGTATCCGACTCTACGTTTTGATGGAGACAAATCGCCCACAAATGGAAAACAGTACATGTTTGTTGTGCCTAAAATATTGTCAGGAAGCTACATGTTTGTTGTAGCAAAAATATTCTCAAGGGAAGCTAACATGTTTGTATTGATATATCATATCAAAGGAAGCAACGTGTTTGTTGTACCAAAAATATTCTCATAGGAAGCAACAAGTTTGTATTGTTATGTCAGATGGGTAACTTGTCAGAGTGATGCTACAACGCGAGTCTAGATCTCCTGTTCAATATTATGGTGTTTTATTGTGTCCAATAAATTTCAGCCATTTATTTATGTGGGGTCCGTATAGAACCCGCGTGAGCCCCGCAAAATAAATAACTGAGAATCTATGAGACAGAATAAGACAATAAAACTGGACAGAAAATCTGTTCCCTACAACGCATACTCAAGATGAGGCCACAAATCCATTTCCTAATAAATAATTGATTGCAACGCATCTACCAGAGACAAGAAAAATCTACATAAGCTTTATATGTATCCACCAGATCTAAGATTAATGTCATTCGACCCTCGTAAAGGCAATACGTTACCTCTTAACTTATATATAATTTTTTAACAATTTTTTGTAGATAAATATTTTTAACATATTGGCTCTTCACAATAAAATTTGTTATAGAAAACTCTAAGAAAAATATGCAGTTAAGTTTAGCATTTGACCTTTGACGACCATTTCAAAAATGTCATTAAAAGTTAGCTTTTGGAGACGATTTTGAATAACACCACCAAAAGTTTACCATTTTGCGACTCTTTATAGAATCGTTGTTAAATGCAAATTTTTGGTGATCAGGATCGTCACAAGAGGCTCTTCTTTTTGTAACGGTTGGTGACAACTTTGTAAATTGTTGCGAAAAGCAATACTTTTGATGACGATTTAAAGCCTTTGGCCATGATCTTGTAAATTGTAACGAAAGGTAGGATTTTTGGCTTCGAATTTTCTAAATCGTCACCAAAAGCTTAAATAACAAAATCACTCTCTTATTTATAGTTATGAATTTACTAGCTTTGACTTGATTATTTTATAACTGAACATCATAGTTGAGAAAAATCAAAATTAATATTATTGATAATGATTGTAAGTGTAAAAATAAATTTAGTTACCAAAAATGTCAAATTATTTCAATAATTTATGAAACTATAAACTCAAAATTAATTAATATTACATAGATTTATATATTTTATTTTTATCTTTTAAATTATATGATTTGTCAATTTTATATGGTGTTAAAATTTTCAAATTGTTTTAACATGAAGTTTGTAATATAATGATATATGGTTCTTACAGAAAAAAACAATAATTATTGATAGATGATAATTATTGATATATGGTTCTTTTAGAAAAAACAATAATTATTGAAAAAGTCAAAGATCTTCCCCTAGGTGTTGTTTTATTGACACCCTCTTCCATTAACTTTTTGGCTTTAACTAAACTTATGGAAGGTGTAATGAAAGATTTCCCAGATGCAATATGAATCACTGAATTAGAGGAACCGCAAGTACTATTGGACCCTGTTTTCTTGTAAGGTTATGTCAATGAACCCTCATTTGCCGTCATCTCACAAGGGTGAAATGCCCGCACCAGCCAATCACCAAAATCACAATTTTACTTCTTCAAAGCAATTGTAGCTCTATGTTTCTAGTTTATTTTAAAACAAGGACCATCTCATTCAGAGCTCTATAGCTCAAGATATGCTCAAAATACCAAAGTATGTTAGTAAAAATATCCAATTCATGTTCTTCCAACTCATACCCTTAATTTTGATTCAATCAATCTTTTTCAAATCAATACCAAAAGCTATAACTTTTTATAGAGAGATAGAGGAATGTGTTAGGAAACCATTGCTTCAAAAATCAGGTCGTTTGAAGGTTGGATGACAAAGTTATGGCCAAACCAGTAGAACATGTTCAGGTTTTAGGGGGGGGACCTGCGAGTTGCGATCGCGTGTCTGCAGAGTCGCGATCGCGTGTCTGCAGAGTCGCGATCGCAACTTTCCCCTTCTACCTTTTCTTCTTATGACCTGTATTGGTAAAAAGAATATAACTTTCACTAGAGATATCAGATTAAGGTCATTCAAAGGCTATTTCAAAGAAAACTTCTAGACCTACAACTTCCATGAAGACTCCATAAAGATATTTTCCCTCCAAAAGAGTTAAAATTTCCAATCAATGTACCTATCCTGAAAGTCCATCCTATGCAGTACCACAAACTTCTAATAATCATATCTCTCAACCTCGATATCCAAACATCACATACTTTATATCGTTGGAAAGCCAGAAAGATAATCTATAACTTTCAAGAAGACAACTTTATCTAATTCAGCCCAGATGGATACAGTTTTTCCTTTGAGCTCAGAACACAATTTATACACCTATGAAAGCTTACAAAATGCAATATCTCTACATATCAATTCAAAGCCTTTTTGAGGAGATAGACTTTATCTTCTTTACCAGAAATTGAGAAACCATCAGGCTGTTCGACATAAATTTCTTCAGCAAGAAAACCATTTAAAAAGCTGAATTGACATCAAGTTGACGGATCTTCCAGGAATTATGTGCTGCAAAAACAAGAATAAGCTTGATTGTGTCCTACCTGGCTGCGGGAGAAAATGTTTCTTGATAGTCGATGCCATATTGTTGTGCATAGCTTTTTACCACCAGCCTCGCTTTGTGTTTGTAGATAAAGCCATCAGGATTGAGTTTTGTTTTGAAAACCCATTTTACTCCTATCACTTTGCAAACTTTAAGCCTATCAACAAGCTACCAGGTTTCATTCTTGTTGATCATGTCAAGTTTAGCTTGCATAGCTCTCCTCCATGCTTGAGAGTTTTATGCATCAGCATAACTTGTTGGTTCAAAGATAACCAAGCTGCACCTCTGATAAATATCTTCCAAAGTTCTGGTTCCCCTTACCGGTATGTCATCCACCAATTCATCTTCAGCAAGTTGAGGCTGCTTCTTTAAAAACGGATTAGAATGGGCAACTTTTTTTATTTTTCCAATCCACACAACTGACTCGTCAAATGTCACTTCTCTGCTAATTTTTTTTTTCTGTTTTCAAACAAAAAATTCTGTAACCTTTGGATGATGAACCATAGGCCATGAAAATGCTCTTTTCTGCCTTGTTATCGAGCTTACTTCGGTTCGGTCCCGACACTCGATAATAACAAATACACCCAAAAATTCTGAGATGGTGAACAGATGGTTTGTTGCCATACCAGGCTTCATTTTTTTTTTTGTCTTGCAAGGCCTTTGTGAGTAGTCTGTTTAGCAAATAGACAGAGGTATGAATTGCCTCCGCCCAGAACTAATTTGGCACCTGTTTTTCGATCAAAATACACCTTGCCATCTCTATTACGGTCCTATTCTTCTGTTGAGACGTGCCATTTTGTTATGGAAGGATGGCAGGGTCAATTGACGTTCAATGCCTGCGATATTACAAAACTCTACAAACTCGATAGAAGCATATTCCCCTTCATTGTCAAACCTCAAAGCTTTAATTTTCATATTACATTGATTTTCTACCAAAGCTTTGAATTCTTTAAAAATATTAAAGACTTCACTCTTATGTTTCATAAAATAAACCCAAGATATTTTGGTGCAGTCATCAATAAGGAGGAGAAAATATTTGTTACCACTCATGGATTCTGTCGTCATCTAGCCACACATATCAGTGTGGATAAGCTGAAGGTTTTGGGTTGCTCTCCATTGATTTGCTTGAAATGGCAGTTTTGTTTGCTTACCTTGTTGACAGGTTTCACAAACTTGATTATCACAAGAGATTGCAGGCATATTTTGCACTAGCTCCTTCTTGTTCATCTCAGCAATGCTTCTTTAGTTGAAATGACCAAGTCGTTTGTGCCACAGATTTGCAACTGTTGGTGTAGTACTCACATAGGAATGATCATTTACTTTCTGCCAATCAACAGTAAAGATTCTTTTGTTCATCTTGACACTGAATAACTCTACTCCAGCGGAATCAAAATAGTGCATTTTCTATCTTTAAAATAAACTGAATAGTTCTCTTCAAGCATTTGTCCAACACTCAACAAGTTTTGGCTGATATTTGGTATATACATAACATCAGGAATAATTTTGATACCTGAACTTATTGAGACAGCCACTGCACCTGTGCCTTTGACTTCCAAAGACTCTCCATTTCCCCCCTTTGCTATGGATTTGTAAGTATCATCCTGGTACCTGAACATCTCAGCATCATTGCACCAGTGAAGTGTGTAACCACTATTAAGAAGCCAAGCACCAGAGGAGTCTTTTGCTGAAAAATATGAGACTGTAAAGAGCTTCTCCTCCTATATATCATCAGCTTCTGTCATTTGTACTTGTGCAGGTTTTGGAGCTTTGTTTTTAAATTTGCAAACCTTGGTCACGTGTCCCGACTGTTTACAGTTGCCACATACAACATCAGCCCTCCACCAACAATATTTTTCCAAATATGTGGTCCTTTAGCAGTGTTTGCAAGGAGAAAAAGACTTTTGCTTTGAATCTTCACCATTTCTGTTGTCATTCTTACCCTTGTTTTTCTGACTGGGTTATTGCTTACCCTTACTAGAATGTTGCCTTTGGATAAAAGAAGCCCTTTCAGTGAACCTGTCTTGTCTCAAAGTCCTTCTTTGCTCTTGTGCTTGAAGAGCACTCATAAGCTCACCTAGTGAGATTTCGTTCAGGTCCTTGGACTCTTCAAGAGAGGAAATTTTGGATTCAAACTTCTCAGGAAGTGTTACAAGGACTTTCTCCAAGATCCTTTTGTCTGCAAAATCTTCACCAAGCAGTCTAATGTTATTAACAATTACGGATATTTGATCAGCATACTTACCGATTGTTTCATCCTCCTGCTTATTTAAAGACTCAAATTCTTTTTTGAGGTTCAACACTTCCATTTGGCGTGTTCTATCGCTACCTTGATACTCTTCTTTCAATCTGACCCAAGCCTCCTTTGCTGTCTTACGTATTATGATCCTGTAGAACACAGAATCTGCTACAGAATTTTGAATAAGTGACTTGGCCTTGGATTTCTTTGCCTTTTCCTCACTGTTGGATTTGATCTGAGCCAAGGTAGGATTTGTTAGGAGAGGAGCTACTGGCCTGTTCTTAGTGACAGTTTCCCAAAGGTCATATAGCTCCAAAAAAGCTTGCATCTTCACTGACCAAATATGATAGTTTTTGCAAGTGAAGGTAATAGGTGGGTTCAAAGATAAGTTGCTGGAAGCCATTTGTTTTGTGGGTTAAAGAAAGGTTTTGGTTCCAAAAGATTAACTAAAGCTCTGATACTAATGTTAAAACACATCAGACTTTGAGTTGAAACCGAAAAAAAAATTAAAAAATTAAAAAATTGATTATATTCTAACATATCTTTAATTATTGAAATTGCATAATTTATACCGGAACAAACTTTCTTATCTAACAGTCACTATAAATTCAAAAAAGTGAATAAAAATTACATGAGAAAAATCTGGAATTAGCAACTACATAATCCACAGATTTTCAACTAAACTTGAGGAAGTCTGTAACTTAAACAAGATAAAGAATAAAGTGTAAATAAAAGTAAAACAAAAAAAAGCTGGAACTGAAAAATGCCAAATGTCTAACAGTTAACACGTGGTTGTGGCAGAAGCAGCTTCGAAGTGGCAAACCATATTCAGAAGACATTGGGTGAGGCTTTGGGATTTCAGTGGATGAGGATAGTGGTGAGCATTCGGGTAATTCGGGTCGAATTTTTACTGCTCGGGCTCGGCCCAAATTATCCAAAATTTCTTTTGCCTTATCCGGCCCGAATCCGAACTTTCAATTACCCGAACTTACCTGGCTCGAATTACCGAATTACCCGGCCAAAATTACCCTAATTACTCGAATTACCCGAAATTTTATAATGTAATTCGGGTAATTGAGTCAGCCCGAATTTTTTTGGAGTTACCCGACTCTGGCTCGAAAATAATTCAGGTAAAATCCGAATTATCCGAATTACCCGAAATTTAAAAATTTGTTATCCGAATTAATTTGAGCCGGACCAGGTAATCGGATCGGTCCGAATAATACTCACCCCTAAATGAGGATCGTAAAAGGAAGAAAGGAATTAATTACTGACGTATGTGCTGTTACTGCTGTAGTCTCTGTGTCAACTCAATTACTTGTCTCGTAGTATTGATCAATGCATGAAGATAATGTTAGATAGATATGATAATATTAATGGTGGATAGGATGGATTGTCCGGCTGCCGTACGTATTAGGTATCCGACTCTTTACGCTTTGACGAAGACAAATCGCCCACAAGTGAAAAACAGTACATGTTTGTTGTACCAAAAATAGTATCAAAGGAAGCAACATGTTTATGCTACTATATCATATGGGTAACTTTTCAGAGTGATGCGACAACGCATACTCAGGATGAGGCCCCAAATCCATATCCTAATAAATAATTGATTGCAACGCATCTACAAAAGACAAGAAAAATCTACATATGCTTTATATGTACCCACCAGATCTGAGATTAATGTCATTCGACCCTGGCAATGGGTTACCTTCTTAACTTATATATAATTTTTTAAACAATTTTTTGTAGATAAATATTTTTAACATATTGGCTCTTCAAAATAAAATTTGTTATAGAAAACTTTTTAAGAAAAATATAGGGTTAAGTTTAGCATTTGACCTTTGCCGATGTTTTATTTGACGATAATTTCAAAATCGTAATTAAAAGTTTGCTTTTGGAGGCGATTTTGAATAATGTAACCAAAAGCTTACTATTTCGCGACGTTTTATAGAATCATCGATAAATGCAAATCTTTGGTGATGCTTTCTCAAGACCGTTCCAAAAGACTCATCCTTTTGTGACGGTTGATGACGACTTTGTAAATCGTTGCGAAAAGCCGCACTTTTGACAATGATTTAAAGCCTTTGTCTATGATCTTGTAAATTGTAATGAAAAGTAGGATTTTTGGTGACGAATTTTCTATGTAGTCACCAAAAGCTTAAATAACAAAATCACTCTCTTATTTATAGTTATGAATTTACTAGCTTTAACTTGATCATTTTGTCACTAAGCATCATAGTTGAGAAAAATCAAATTTAATATTATTGACAATGATTGTAAGTGTAAAAATAAATTTATTTACCAAAAATGTCAAATTATTTCAATAATTTATGAAACTATAAACTCAAAATTAATTAATATTACATAGATTTATATATTTTATTTTTATCTTTTAAATTATATGATTTGACAATTTTATATGGTGTCAAAATTTTCAAATAGTTTTAACACGAAGTTTGTAATATAATGATATATGAGTTTTACAGAAAAAACAATAAATATTGATATATGATAAGTATATAATGATATATGATAAGTAATACAATATTTTAATTAGAAGTTTAACATTTCTTATAAATAAAACAATAAATAAAGTTTTACGCTTATTTGATTGAAAAGGAAAATAAATAATTATGTTTCTGGATTCCAAGTAACAAGGGATTCAATAGATAAAGTAAAGGAGTTCCCTATGTCTAGATTCTTAAGAAGGCTTCTTGCATGTTTGAAAGTATCAATTGAAACAGTCAAATATCTTCTCCTAAGTGTTGTTTTATTAACACCCTCTTCCATTAAATTTTTTGCTTTAACTAAGCTTATGGAAGATACAGTGAAAGATTTCCTAAATGCAATATGAATCACTGAATTAGAGGAACCGCATGTACCATGCATTTTTACCTAAGGAACAAACAATATAGAATTTAAATAGCTAAATCAAACAGTATAAGAAACCCAAATTTGAATACATGCATACCCGATTTAATCACTCCATCATAATCACAATGAATAGATATAGTTTTTGCAATTGACGATTGTTCCAAAAGAAATTATTTCCCTAATCTTATACGGACTATTGGGACATTACCACTACCTCCATTTTCATCTATGTTCTTTTGAAGATTTGAGGAAGCTTTACACAACACATAGTATATATAATCACACATCATCTAATAACTTCCGAACAAAAAATGAGATACAAAGAATAAAGAAAGAGACACAATTCAGATGATATTAAAAACTTTGAAGAAAAATATTAGCCATTGAAGGCAAGTGGTGATTAGACTTTGATGAGGAGATTTGTTGTGCATCAATTTATTCTTCATCAAGGAAAAGTCTACCACATTCCTCCTATCAGAGTTCATTTATGCCATCAGAAACTATCTATCATGTCAACATTTCGCAATGAATTTATGTAAATAGTTTTATTTTAAAAAGTTAATAGTAACAAAATCAAGTCATAACTATAATCAATATAAAAGCAGAGTGTACAATTTAATAAGGAAATAAAAATTATATAAAGTTATGTTCAATTAACAAAATATTCACAGAAGAAACAAAGATCATCTTAACTCTTTAACCAGCCAAAAATCTCCTTCATAAGCACATTCTATGTTTGCCACTCACCTGTAAAGATAAATAAAACCCAAAGCAGATGCCACAAATTAATAAGTTATTTGACATCTTTAAGTATGAAAGACTTCTTATTTGAATGTTCCAATATTCTAGCAATATTAATTTTGTGATCTATTAACTGAGACTATTTCATATGATAAGGTTGAGAATTTTAACTGTGTATGTACTATATTTAGGGGATGCATAATTAAGTGTGCTTTCCTCTAAAGTCATTATTCTGATAAAAATAGTTGGGTTCTCAGAGCCCCTCATCAGATATGGAGAGAGCTATTGTGATGAAATTCAAAACAAAATGAAGTACATAAATAGTAAGGCCAAACCTAGGTAATTAATAAGATGCAAAAATTACATAGAAAACAAGTGCAAGTGTAGGACCTCGGCCTCTAGGGCCTTGCGTCCACAGGGCCTCGGCCTCTCGGGCCTCGCGCCCACCCGCTTGCAGATATTGTCCTCTTTGGTAAAGGGGTAGGAGAGCCCTCAGGGTATGCACTACACCCTCTCGAGAGTATGCACTACCACCATTCGAACTCGAGACCTCAAGGTTTTGTTTTTCCACAGGACTTCCCAGGAGGTCACCCATTCTGGTACTGCTCTGGCCCTAGCAAGTTTAACTTCGGAGTTCTGATGGGATCCGGTGCGTTAGGGCAGGGAAAACGCGTCTACAAGGGAGAGGTATCTAGATCCTTATAAGACATGCTTCGTTCTCCTCCCCAACTGATGTGGGATCTCACATATTATGTGTTTGATGTCCATCCTTACTTCTTCTCGTAAGCTCAAAATATATTTTGGTGCTGAAGAGGAGTTAGATAGAGGCTTCTTTGTCTAGAAGTTTGCATCTCTTATATATTCTTCATTCATCCACTTTACCCGTAAGGTTTCCTTATCATTGTATAGACTCCAGTCCTTTTTGCCATTAGTGCCTTATTTATAGCTCTAAGATATTTTAGTCCTAACCTTCCTTGCCTTTTAGGTGTATAGACTTCAGAACATTTGACTTTTGAAAAACTCTTCAAGTTGGCTAATCCACTTATATAAAGTTCCTAAATACCCTTTCTATATCTTTTATAATTTTGATAGGGATAAAAATATGATAGCTCCAGTATATGTGCATTTCATTAAGAATAGATTGTATAAACTAAATTATACTCACATAAAAAGTGATTTAAAACTCCAACTTGAGGCTCTTCTTGTGATTGAATCAAAAAGAAATTTACAATCTTGATATGAGAGTCTTAAGTCTGAGATAGGTATTCCCAAGTATTTGAGGGGAGCTGTTGATAATTGTAAGCCTAAAATTTGGAAAAGAGACTAAGTGATGTTGCCAGAGTTTTAGAGATAAAAACTGACTTTTTGCCTTTTTTATAACTAGTCCAGAAACACCCATGAGTGTACCTAATCCATCAAGTAGTAATTGGATAGATTTTTTATCAGATTTACTAAGTAACCAAAGATCATCCATAAAAGATAGGTTAATAAGTTGGATCTACTTGCATTTGTAGTGGAATTTGAAAGATCTATTTTGAGCTATTTTATAGTTTAACAACCTTGTGAGGACTTCAATTGCTACTAAAAAAAGATATGGAGAAATAAGATCACCTTGTTTGATGCATTCAATTTATATTGCAAAAAGATATGGAGAGATAGGATGACTTTATCTTATACATTAACACGTTTGAAGTAGGTTGTTGCTTCTCCATTGACTAGAACATTGTAGGTTGGAATAGATATGCATTGGTGGATCCATTTGATGAACTTGGGAGGGAATTAAAAGCATTGGGAGTATTCATCAGAAATGACTAATTGAGGGTGTCAAAAGCTTTTGTGAAATCAATCTTCATGGCATAACTTTTTGATACTTTTATTTGAAAGATAATCATTAAATGCTTCCTACGCAATTAGTAAGTTGTCCCCAATTCTCCTACCTATAATAAAACCAATTTCAGAAATTTTCATCAGAGAGTTCATTAGAGGTTTGGGCTTTGGAGCGAGGATCTTTGAAATAGTTGTGTATAAGATGTAATAGCAAGATATAGGTTTGAAGTCTCAGAAAGTGGAGGGATTAGGTTTCTTGGGAATAAGGCAGAGGAAAGTATTGTTGAGTTCTTTGATAAAGATACCATAATTGAAGAATTCCTTGATCATTATACAAATATGTTCTAAAAGATGCCAAGATTTTTGAAAGAAAAGACATTGAAGCTGTCAATCACTAGAGATTTGTTAGGATTAAAGTTGAAGAGGGCATTTTTTAATCTTAAAATTGGTTATAGGGTCAAGAAGAGGGTTTGATTAGTTTCGGGATTGGGAATGAGGGATGAATTTAGAAAGGATTTCAAAAGATATTAATGAAGGAGATTCAGATCCTAAGGAGGAATGGAAATGAAGGAAGGCTAGATGTTTTAGTTTATCCTGTTCAAAGATAAAGGTACCTATTGATCTAGGATCCCTGAGATTTTGTTATAGTTTCTTTTGATTTAGATAGATCTAAAGAAAAAAGCAGAGTTGTGTCTCCCTCCTTGATCCTATTAGTCCTGACCATTTGTTTAAGGAAATAATTGTGGGTTTCAAGTGGAGAGAGGTATTAGTTAAGGAGTGAGTTTTCATTTTCTCTCAGATTCAGGTTCAGGGGGTCTATATAGAAGATCTTGGATATTATTTAGCTTAATCTTAGCTAGCTCCACCTCCTTTTGGATTCTAAATTATACTTTTATTTTTAAATCCTTTTAAGTTCACTCTTAATAATCTTCAATCTTGAAACCAATTTGTAAGCTTCATATCCTTCAATTGGAGTGTTGAGGATTGTTTTAATGATATCTTCAAATTCATCATGATTAAAGAATCTAAATGGATTTTTTAATTTTCTTGTGTGCTATTCAATGTTGATTTTCAAAGGTGTATGGTTTGAAAATCTGTAATTGTTGAACCAGGCTATTGAGTTTGGAAATTTCAATATCCAATTTGATTTCACCATCCTTCTGTCTAGTTTCTCCCTTATGAACTGTTTATTTTCTTGCTTGTTATTCCAAGGGAAGAGATTTCTTTTGATAGTGAGGTCTAATAAACTTGAGTTAATTAGGCATTCTCTACGATCGTTATCTATTTTTCCTATTGTATTACTTGGCCCTTCAGCTTCATGGGAACACAAAATGTAGTTGAAGTCACCTAAGACTATCCAGGGTTCTTTGATTGTTTTTGCCATCTCCTCTATATCCCCTCATAGTTTCTTCCTTTGAAATGCACAACTGGCTACATATATAAAGGTGATGTGCAACTTGTCTTTTAATAAGGTTGAGTAGATCTCTATATGGATAAATTGGTCAAACTCTTTGTGGAAATGATTTGAAATGTTGTTAGTTTATAGGAAAAAATGAGTATTCTAAATCTATGAGATAGTGCTCCATTGGTTTTCTAAGAAATTTAGGCCTTTATTTAACAGTTCTTTGACTTTTGTTTCCAGCAAGCCTACGATGGATCGATTTTTCTCCCAAATGAATTCTTTTATAACTTGCTGTTTCGTAGGGCAGTTCAAGCCCTAAGTATTCCATGCTATTAACATGTTGTAGAAAGGTCTAATTGACCCTTATTTTTCTAGTTTCTACTTAATCTTCTTCTTATATTATTCAATTGCTTTTCCTCCTTATATGTTGTTTGAGTATAATTTTTCTCCGAATATGATTTTATGACATCATTATCTATATTCTTATGTAATTGTTGTTGAGTTTGGGAACGAGAATATGGTGGTTTTGGTTGAGAAGGTGATTAAGGTATTGGGTTGTGTTTTGTTTTGGGGGAGGATATTATTTTAAGTGTTAAGAGGGAGATTTAGGTAGGAAGTTGCTAAAGTAGGCAAGTTACCTATCATTGATGGAGTTTCTTCAAGTTTTGTAGTTCTAGGGTCTAGCTGAGTCGAGGAGGAGGGTTAATTTTCTCTAGGATGTATGAGGGAAGGGAATTAGGGTTTAAAGAAATAGGAATGATAGGTGGATATACTCATTTGGTTATAGAAGGGGTTGCTTTGGCCTCTCAAATCTTTTCTTCTTTTAGATGATTTAGGTTCCAAGGGTAAGATATAGAAATAATAGTTGTTTTCATTTCTTCATATCCTCGTAGCATCTGAACAGTTAGAACCTGAGGGAGCTTTGCATTCTCGTCCACTTGTATGCAAATTTTTGCAAAACCAATCATTCTTATAATTGTTGAGTCTCGGAGAATTATCAATTACATTGGCTAGGTAACTTAAAATGGAAATAATGTTGATAGGCAATAACTGAAATGTATAAAAAAGAAAGGTCTTTTGGATACTATGGTCCACCCAACAGACATTTGTCCACATTGGAGATGCCACGTCCCACAGAGATGGCCATACATTTGTTAACTTCTTCTCTTTAAATAAAATAGAAGACTATTTCTGTAATCTCCTGTACATTGTTTGGTAATTTTGTAACGTCTGTTTGACTCTTTCTAATATGGGCTTTTTTTCTTACATAACTTGATTCAAAGATAATTCATAATTTTAAAAAATATTAATCCATTATTTATCCTCGAGAAGGGATCTCTTCTCTTGCATCATATGATGATTGACGATAATGGACAGGGACAGAGCCAGACATGTAAAATAGAAGGTTCAATGTTTAATTTTTTAAATTTTAGAAGGACCCAATTCTCAAATAACTTTTTATATATATATATCTATATATAATATTTATTTTTTTTAAATTTTGAAGAACCCAAAACCATGAGCTCCATCTAGCTACTTCTCCGATAGTGGTATTGACTCCATAGAAATGTCAAAGCTGAGGCTATTTGCTTCCCTAACCCCAACTTGTACGACTAACTCCTTCTGCCTCACAAATTATATTTATTAGGGATATATATATTCTAATATGGGTCCCACACTTATCCACTTGCCATCTCAGATCCACGTCAGATCAAACTTTTAAATTAAATTTTATCACAAAAAAAAAAAAGACCAAACAGCATCTCAAGTTTCAGACAAACATGTCTATAAGGGGAGGTGACTCTCACAACTGAAGCTTCTCCAAAACCGAGTCAAGCACAATGGACAGAGTTTTCTTAGTTGAAGGGATCCCCAAAATGAACCGCAGCGATTCCGAGTGGGCTTTTCAACGATTTCTCCAAGAAGCCGGCTCCGACTCCTCGTCTGCAGGAAACGACGTCTTGGAGATCGAGGATCATGCTTCTTGTATGACCACTGCATCCTCTTCGCGTAATGCCAATGTGATGCCTCCTAATATTTCGGAGGGCTCCGACGAATACCAGGCCTTTCTTAAGTCTAAACTCAACTTAGCATGCGCTGCCGTTGCTCTGTCTGGGGTAAGTAAAACTTTTTTTCTTTTCTTTTCTTTTTCCCCTTTTCAGATCAGCTTATAACTATGTATATATATATTGCCTTACTTCATTTTCTCAATTTTCCTCTTTTGGGGAATAGAGGATTTACAGGGAAATTAGATGGACTTACCAGGTGCTTGTCCAGTTAGATGGGTACCAAGTGGCAGATTTTTATTAGTTTTAAGTTGCTACTTTCTAGCTTTTGGTCTGCTCAGCATCCAAAACAGCTACGATTAAACTTTTTGATCGGTTGGCTTGTTTTGCACATGTGGACAACGAGTGAAAAGGTTTCCTCATGTTCTCATGTCTTCAGAATACTGCATATGTAGACCCTTTTCCACATGACATATTTCTATGGAAAATAAGGTTAGAAGAGGACAAAAACTAATAATTTCTAGTCTGATATTAAAGGCCAATGATGTTTTGAGGACTAAATTTGAAAAGAGCCGGTAATAAAATCCCAGAACTTGTGCATGTGAGTGGTGAGTTACAATTACTTACATTCATGTGTATGACAGGATCTATTTGCGTAACCGACATAGATGCAATCTTATCTTGTAGTTCAGTTTATGATGGATGTCTATTCGGTCACACTTGTTAATACCGTACTATCAAAATTGTTCTATGAAGCTCTGCATGAGTATTTACTTTATTACCTATCTTCTGTTTTACTTCTTCTTGCTTCGGAAATTTTAGAACTTTTTCTTGATTTTCTTCTTAGGCCGATATGTTTTTTGCTAACTCAATATTCTTTTATTTCCACCAGGCATCTTTTCTGAAACCTGAAGAGTCTCCAGCTGGAGCTGATAGTGCATCACAAGCTTCAATTACTTCTCAACTCCCATCTAATGCTCCTCTTAAAGGTTTTCCCTTCTTAATTTGTTTGCATGTCATAGTATATCTATCTGCCAGTATAGCTATATACTTTGAGAATATCTGCTGCATTGAGAATATGGTAGGGATGTTGCCAATAGGCCTTGAAACCAGAGCCCTTTTGATGGATTCGACAACTATTTTAATTTAATGAGGAAAGCTTCGATAAACAAATACCTGCACTTGGTATTCGGTTCCTGAAAATATAACTACTAATAGTATTTAAACAATTCAAAACTGCTATTTGTGTGAAGAAAATTACCAATGTTATTGGCCTGTTTTTGTGAAGAAAGCAATTACAACTAAGAGCATGTCATGCTCAAGATTTCACAAAACATTCACACCTACCACTAACAATAGTTGATTAATGTTCTTTTTTTATTTCAGTTCCTGCTAAATCTCGTGAAGCATTAGGTAGAGGATTAAGTATATCTTGATTGAGTGAAAATTTTTGTTACCCTTACAGGAGTGGGATATGGTTTATCCATGTCGCTAGATAAGAATGCTAATAAACCACTTGGGATGTCTTCCTTTCATACCATGCAAAATTCATTTGAAGTTCCTGCAAAGCCAACTACCAGTGGATCTTCAAGGGATCAGTCAGAAGATGATGAAAGTAAAGCAGAAACTGAAATGACAGAGACTACGGATCTTTCTGATGCAAAACGTGTAAGGAGGTAACCCATATCCTTGTTTTCTGATTTTAGTTATCGTTTCACCTTATAAATATTGATGGCATTTTCTCCATTTTGTACAAGTTTTGGACTGAGTTTAGTTGATTGATCTACATTGCTTGCAATGACTTAGTTACAAATATTTTCTTTGATGGGCTGCAAGTTTTTTTGTTTGTTTTTCTTCCTAGATCATGTAAAATTTACATACTTTGCTTTGCTTGATTAAAAAAAAAGATTTGGCTGTTCCCTGTTAAATATCTGTTGACAGTTGTGAAACATATCCCTTTAAAGCTTACATGGAAATATTATGTGTACGGGATCAATTTTCTTCATATTAGTTGGGCAAATGGAAGTAGAATTTCTGGATTGTAGAATCACTGGTACAAGAAATTCTGTATAAGTTTAAGACAACTAACTTGTTGCTTCCCTCCACTGTAGCTAATCTTTTTCTTCTTTTGTGTTCTGATTGTCACTTCTTTTTTCTTCTTCTCTGCTTTCTCATATCTTCTTAATTGCTCAACTTGTTGGATTAGGAATTTTTTATTCCAATACCAATTCGATGCAGAACAACAATGAAGAATAGTGAATAGCAACAGAATTGAGGGAGAGAGGGAGAACAATTCCAACGATGAAAGTACTGATTTTCCAAATGTGGAAGATTGCACATTTTGTATTCAATTACTTTGCACTATCTTAACCCATTTTTGTGGAGAAGAAGCGTAATTTCTTGTTGTTTGAAGTACTTTTATCAGTGTTATTGTCAATTTCTTTTGCTTAGACAAATTAAGTATAGCAGATTGGTACACTAGCAATGAGACAAGAACAGAGATTTCCGCATGGCAAACTTTGGGTATGGTGCTATGTAGTGCTGAAGTCTCCATTACATGATCTGGTTGTGTTCTTCCCGGTTCATGTGTATCCATTGGAGGCTATGATATGTTTTTCATACGTATGGAGTATACAGTTTGTTATATATGAATGCATAAGATCACACTTGAAAGGCAAATTGTTTCTTCCATTTTTTTTTTCATTTATGGATAATGATATCATCATTCTAAGGTTCCTTTTGATTGCCTCAAACAAAATGAATGAGTTGTTTTTTCAGAATGCTTTCAAATAGAGAGTCAGCTAGACGATCGAGAAGACGAAAGCAGGCCCATTTGTCAGAGCTTGAGGCAGAGGTGATTCTTCTTTAACTTTTTCCCCATTATAATTTTCTTCTCCCCAGAAGAACTAAACAGTTTCCTTTACAGGTTTCCCAATTGAGAGTAGAAAATTCTTCTCTTTTGAAACGTCTCACTGACATAAGCCAAAAGTATAACAAGGCAGCAGTTGATAACAGAGTTTTTAAGGCCGATGTTGAGACATTGAGAGCAAAGGTAAGTTTTGGAATATGTAGTTCACAGTGCATGCTCATCCTATTGATTGCTAATCAGTCATAATGCATAAGGATGATACTGAAACCTGATGATTTTAGGATCTCGTTCTCTTTCACACAGAACAGATACTTGAGTAAGCCTACGCATACACGTATATATACACTGTATACCATTTTAATCATATAGGCACACTCTATTATGATGTTTTGCGTTATGCGTTGAAACTTGTAGGCATATGTATTGATGCTTGTGCGCATGCTTAAATGTTGGAGTTATATCAAAACAAGAGGTTCTTTGAATTGTTGACTGTTCTTATGCGCCTGATGATTTCTTATTCAGGTAAAGATGGCTGAGGAGACGGTCAAACGAATTACTGGCCTGAGCCCTATGTTCCAGAACATGCCAGAGATATCCACTATTAGCATGTCATCATTTGAGGAAAGCCCTCCAGAGACATCCACAGATGTTGCTGCTCCTGAGCAAGATGAATCAAAACATCAGTTTTATCGGCCTCAAAATGAGCATGTGCCCACTAATGACAATAAAGCCAACAATAGTTCGGCAACTGTTTCTGCCGGCGTAAATGTGCAGCCAAATACTGGATCAGCAGGAGTTATAGGGGACAAGATGGGGCGAACAGCATCCTTGCTGCGAGTGGCTAGCTTGGAGCATTTGCAGAAGCGTATCTGTGGGGTTGTTAGCTCCCGTGCAGCAGAGTCTAACGGGGAACAATAGAAGTAAATGTAGTGGCCCTGATTGAGGATGTTTAAGAACAATTCGTTTGCAGTATTGTTGCGTACTAACTGTATGTAGAAAGATGTTATTAACCTCAACTCATTGTTCAGGGAAAGTTTATTTTCACACGACAACCTTGAATTGTACCAGCTGACAACCTGCCGTATACAACGGTTATGTATGTAAATGTAAGATTTACCTAGGAACCTGTTGTGCATCAATTCAACAATGAATATGAATATTTTGAGAAAGTATGCTAATCATGGTAGGTCTTGTTAAATGTTAATAACTATCTTTGACTAGATGATGTTATTTTCTTCCATCATGTATATTATCTACATCTAGGTCTTGTTAATTGTTAACTAGCTATCTTTGATTAGATGTAGAGTTGGTAATAGGTTGGGCGAGCTTGCCTAGACCCAAACTCGACTTGACTCGATTTTTTATTAGTTTAAATAAAAATAAAAAATGACATTATTTTTTAATAATTTTTGGGCTATAGGTCATGTGAGCTCGAGCATGGCTAGAAATTTAAGAAAAGGACAAAAATTCGAGTTCAATCTAATGTTCGGTCAAATTAGGTTGGACTGGGCCTAGACGTAGTTCTACAATATTTAATACTTATATGTTAAAATTTTAATCTTACCATGTGTTTTGGTTCTTTTCTAGGAGTAAATTTGTTTGATATTTGTTGTCTTCCTGTGAACTAGTGAGTGAATAGCCTAAGGCTATGTGAATGCTATAGTAATATCTATGAACATTCCAATTCAAACATTTAAATACATTCGTACATCACAATTTAAGTAAATAAAGACTATAGAATGAGACGAATACAACTAATTTACAGTAGTTTTATTCAATAACTTTAACCTACATTCACTTCCAAATTTTAATATTTTCAAAAAGATAAATTTTAATATTATCAAATTACTTTCATAATATCATGTAATTGATTAATGAAAAGTTAGTTTGTTAATTTCTTAGTTGAAAATAAGGATAAATTTCAAACCAAAAACCATTGTAAGAGAAATTTCGAGTGATTGGTAGATTGACTAATTACTTTATTGATTGATCATTGCTTGATTGATTAATTAATAATTAATTAATTTCATGTTTAGTTCTCGTCGGTTGATTTATTATATAATAGAATTGGTCAATGTATGACTAGAAACATTAAAGATAAAAAATGTTAGTACTGTAGGAAGACTCGTGATTGGAAAATCTAAAGGGTTTGGTGTTGTTGATGAACACATAATTAGAGTTAAACATAGAAAGTTTAGCATCATAGTCGATGCATGATTGGACAATTTAAAAGGTTTGCTGTCATTGGCAAACAATTGATCAAAAGTAAAGATAAAAAAGCTTATCAGCAAGGGTGATGGATGATTGAAGATTTTAAAAGGTTTGGTGCTATTGATAAAAAGTTTTTGACAAAATATAAAGATTGAAAAGATTGTTATCATAAATCAATGCATGGTTGGATTATGGTGACTTAAACTTGATTAATAAAAATAAGGAGTGTTGTTGACATTTTTTTCATGCCCTAAATAGAAGTATGATGATTTATAATGCAATTTAAAGAAAAAAAATGATAGAGTCATCATTCTACCTTATAAAAAAAAAATAGAGAAAAACTTAAAGAAAAAAGACATTGTAAAATCCTAAATTTGAGAATGATAATTTGAGGGTCAATTATAAAATGAAGAATGTATTTGGCATCCCACCCTATCCATCTAAACAGTTACCTAGGCATAAGAATTTTACAAATATGGAGTTCAAAATAGTTAAATTTCTTTTAAATAAAATATAAATTCAAATTAAAGGATAATCTTTGAAAGATTTAAATAAGAGTAATGAGAGCGTGATGAAAACACCCCTTTTGTAAAAAAAAAGAAAACTTTATGAGTTGAATAAGAAAATAAAAAATCAATTTTGTTTATGATTGATGAATTTTTGTTTTATGAATTAAAAATACTAATGAAAGAGGCTAAGGGAATAAGATATTAGCTAAGTTTCTCTCTTTACCATTACTCTCTCTTCTTCTATTTCTATCTCTTTATTATTTCTCTTCATAAGTTTGCTCTTAATCCCTAAATTTTCAATTAGCTTCATTAAAAATATCTCATAACATAAATTGGTATCAGAGCGGAGATACTAGACTGTGGTAGATGTTGCGGCATAGCCAAAGGAATTAGAGGTCTAGAATGGAGGTGAGTGGAGGAAGTTTTGTGGAATCATATGCATGAGCTAGAGCTAAGACATAGATGAAGTATCAAGAATTGGAGAAATGGATCACTCAGCTATATCAGAAAGATAAAGGTGACAATGGTTTATAGGGAAATGTTGATCAGAGGGTTCCTGAAGCTGGAAATGGTGTAACATCCCGTCCCCATATTAAGGATGAGGACTCGAAAGTTCAGTACATGGGAGCTCAAAGAGAGATTAAGGAAATGTATTTTCTTGCTCATGCATAATGTTAGCATATATGCACATAAATATTGAATGTTTATGCATAAAAAAGTGGTACATGCATTCGTTAACAAATTCCGGGTATAATTGATGTTAAATGTGATTTTATTGAAAATGAGAAGTAGAGGGAGTAGAAAGAGTGATTCTTGGTATGATTGTGATAAGGAAAGATTTATAATCAAGATTAGTAGTGATTTGGAAAATGTTCACTGAGTATGCTTCAGTATTTTAGCCACAACGTTTTCTCTAGTTTTCCAAATGAGATGATTCTTAATTTGGATTAAACTAGAGATATATAGCTACATATCTTATGAAGACATTGAATTTAAATTCTGTCTCTAAGAATCTCAAAATTCATCATGAAGTTGAGAATGGGGTGCAGTACGTTGGAGGATGATGTAAATTAAAATTTAGGGGAAAATTTGGGATTGATCTATATAGATTTTGGCGAAATTGCCTTCTTGAAGTTGTAAATCTTTCTGTTATCTTTCCAACAGTATATAGTATGGAATTTTTGAATATTTGAGCCAAAAGTTATGATATTTATAATTGGAGATGCTCTGGAGAGTGAAAAGTAAGACGAAGCAAAAGTAAGACAATGTAGAAGTAAGACGATGCAAAGTAAGACGAAGTAGAAGTGAGACGATACAAAAGTAAGATGATGCAAATGAAAGAAGGAAGAAAACATCGGCTTAGTTACTGTTCATCCAAGACAATATTATTGTTCATCCACATCGTCTTAGTTACTGTTCATCTAAGACGATATTACTGTTCATCCACTTCGTCTTAGTTATTGCTCATCCACTTCGTCTTAGTTATTTCCTTAGCTTTCAAGAGAGATTTTGAAGTTGTTCAAGAAGAGAAAAAGTAAGAGGAAGAAAAGAGCTTCCATTTGAGCTAAAGATC
>JANZXV010000210.1:11619494-11647014 GCA_027576455.1 Erythroxylum roigii
AAGTTACAATAGAAGAGGCTGTAGCTATGTTTTTGATCACTTTAGGTCATGGACTTTGCAATAGAATGGTTCAAGAACGATTTCAACATTCAGGTGAAACAATTTCTAGATGGTTTGGAATTGTATTAGAGGTTGTTTCACGTATGTCGATTGATTTCATCAAACCTAAAGATCCAACTTTTAGAGAAATTCCAAGCAAAATTAAAGATGATGGAAGGTATTGGCCTTATTTTAAAGACTGTATTGGAGCAATTGATGGAACACATATACCAGTTGTCGTTCCAAGGTCCAATCAAATAAAGTATATTGGGAGAAAAGGCATTCCTACGCAAAATGTAATGGCTGTATGTGATTTTGATATGTGCTTCACTTTTGCTTGGGCTGGTTGGGAAGGCACAGCACATGATGCTCGAATTTTTATGGAGGCTTTGCGCAATGATAGATTACACTTCCCTCATCCACCTAGAGGTTTGTGACGGATAACTTAATACTTTTTTATTCATTCTTAATAACTAAATGCTTCTTTATTTATTTATTTTTTATTTTGGAATGTAGGAAAATATTATTTGGTAGATGCAGGATATCCTTATATGCAAGGTTATTTAGGACCATACAAAGGTGAAAGGTATCATCTTCCTGATTTTCGACGCTCTGGTCAACCAAGAGGAAAGAAAGAAATCTTCAATCATGCACATTCTTCTTTAAGATGCACAATTGAAAGAACATTTGGCGTTTGGAAAAATAGGTGGAAAATTTTACGTCAAATGCCAAGTTTTCCTTTTCCAAAGCAAGTTAAAATTGTGATTGCTTCAATGGCCATTCACAATTTTATAAGGTTAAATGCTCAAAAGGATGAAGAGTTTTCTCCCTATGATGAAGATGGTGAATTACTTCCTACAAATGAAGAAATCAATGAAAATGAAGACGTTGAAGAAAATCATTTTGACGAGCCACAAAATAACGAGATGAATGATGCGAGGGAACATATTGCAAATCTTCTTGTATTACGATAAAATGCATAGTTTATTGTGCATTTAACTATTTCAACTTGAATATTTATTTTTGGATTATAATATTATTTAACTTTTTTTACATGTTTTAATATTTATTTCTCATATTAATTTTATTTTCTATAAGAAAATGACACATCTCTTTAAATTATTTCCTACAAAATGGTACTTTGCATATTGGTATACTTTAAAAATTATTTAGCATAATTAATAAAATAAAATATAGTTAAAATTAATAAAAGTGCTTTTTATTTTTTCGTTGCCAAACAGTCTACTGTATGAAGCACTTTTAAAAAAGCTGTTTTTAATTGACAGCCAAACAGTCAACTGGCTTTTAAAAAAAGCTCTTCTCAGAAAAGCTGTACTGGCAAAAGCTCTACTGACAAAAGCTCAACCAAACGGACCCTAAGACCAGATAAAGATTTAATACAAACCAAGTTCTCTTTTCCTTTTTCTTTAAAACCTTTTATTTGGAGCATATAAAATTTCCTTAGATATCCATAAAAAAGTATCTTTTACATTTAGTATAGCTATAAGTTAAACATAACATATATTTCCATAACTACTCTGACCATAATAACTCAAACCACATTTCATCACCAATCTTGCACGATATTACTCTACTTGATATCTATTTTGCTTGATCTTAAAGACCTATTTATTACCAATTGGTTTCCTTCCTTATGGTAATGGTTCAAGTTCACAAATTTTATTTTTATTAAGAGCAGTTTCTTCTTAAATTATTGCCATATACTAAAAGGCATCTAGCTTATTAAGTGCTTTTTAGAGAGTTAATAGCTCTATATCCTTAAAGATGTATGTTATGATACTCTCCATTATATAATTTGTGTGCCAATTTTTTCATCTTTTTATGTGATTTAATCAACAAACTTATAAAGCTTAAGACTCAACTAGTTCTTGAACATCTTGCTCCTGTGTTGCTTTACAAGAAGTTTTGAAATTCCTTTTCCACTTATATAGTAGTCTATAAACTTCTTTATGAAGTGCTATTCTCTTTTTCTTCTAGTTGTAATTTACCTTTTATAAAGGTGACATCCATATGAGATCCCTTAAGTGGTACCCCTTCACTCTATTAGTGTATCCTAAAAGTAAGCATTTTTGGGCATTATATATCACATACATATGACTTCCAAATACATAGAGGTTGTACTAATCTACTGACTTCCTAGTTTACATTTTTATTAATGTCTTTAACCTAATTGCAGTTGATGGAGCATAATTGACCATGTAATAGGTAGTATTGACTGCTTTTTCCATAAAGCCTTACTTAGGCTTGCAACTGTCAAAATTTCTGTTGTTCTTTTTAGCGTAGTTATATTTATCCACTATGTTACTATGTTTTGTTGAGGAATGTATGCAATAGTGAGCTACCTTTTGATACCTTCTAACTTAAGAAATGCATCAATATCACTTCTAGTATATTCTTCTTTTGTTATTCGTACTTAAACACTTGATCTTTTTACTATAATCCAATTTTACACATGCTTTAAAAACTTTTAAAACTAAGAACACATATGATTTTCTATTAATAGGACACACTTAACACCTTTTAGAATAATTATCAATGAAAAATATAAAGTATTTTACTCCTCCCAGGGATAAAACCAGTGCTTATCATATATAAGAGTGAACCAATTCAAGAAAGACCTTGGTTCTTGATTTTGGTGTGTTAAATTTTATATGATATTGCTTACTTATGACATAATGCTCACAAAATAACTTTGAGAGCCTAAGATGTAGCTTTTGATTAACAAGGATCTTCATTCATTTTTTAGATTATATGTCCAAGTTTTTAATCCTATAACATTAAACATGTCTCACTTGGACTACTTAAAGTGACTGATACTTTTTCTTCTGGCAATACCTCTCCCTTTAACTTGTTTAAGTTTACACCTATCTTTTCTCCTTTTATAAGTATAAATGTGCCTCAAAGTATCTTTAAAATTTTGTTGACAACTCTTATCCTGTACCTAAGATTAACTAGTTGTCTTAGAGAACAAATTCTTCTTCAAACCCTCCGTATAGCATATTTTTTAAGAGTATGAATTATACCATTGCACATCTTTTCCTTAATGGTTTTAGTACCAACAACCTTTGAGGGTAATCATTATAATTGCATATAAATTATTCTGAGATAGGTTCATAATAATGTAACTATTCTCTTCTAGAGGTTATATGAAAGGTAACTCCCAAATTGAAGATCCATACATCAAATAGTGAATTCCTACTTTCTATTATTATTGCTACTTCACAATATAAAGCATTGCCATAATTTGAAGTGCATGGGAAATTTTCTTAAAGACTAAAGTTTTCTTATTTAATTCGAATAATCTTTTTTAAATTGGACTTTTTTTTATCATTGTAGCATTTTAAATTCTTCTTAATTTTGTCTATCTTTCTTATTCTTGCACTAACTTTCTTCCTTAAGAAACACAATTATAATGTCACCAAAGAATAACTAAGCTATAAGAAGATTCTTGGTTAAATTGACGATGAGTTGATCACACAAATTAGATATACTTTGAAGTAGAGGTTTAAAACATTCATATGGCTCTATTCTATAACCCAACATTGTAATTTAAGAGAATAGAGTATTCAAATTATTAATATAATTGGTCAATGAAGTAGATTTTAATATTGAAATAGTATAAAATTTCCTCTTAAAAAAAATTATAGAGTGACTTGACCTCGTACAACTTTATAAAATGATCTCATATCTCTTTTGATGTTTTCTTCTTCTCTACACTTGAAAAGCCTTCATTGACTAAAGCTAGATGAATATTTGAAATAGCATTTGCATCCATTTTATTCTATCTGGGGTCATCTATAAAGTTTGATAGCTTTCTGTTAATGGCTTCAAGGCATTTAATCTTTATAAGGATAACTTTCATCTTCAAATTTCATAATAAGGAAATTATTTGCTTTGAACTTCTTAAGCCAAATTTAGTTGTCATTGCTTCTACCCCAAACTATAAAAAATAACTCCTACTATTTCGCATAAATGATAATTATATATGTGAACAATATCTAATAACTTAAAAGAGTGAATAATATCTAACTTATTTTATGATGTGGATGATCTACTTATAATGACAACCACAGGGTATACACTAAGTTAGATATAGATCCTATTTAGGCTATTATACCACTTATTAGAATGATTACGTCGATAAAGCAAGATTATAGCTTAATTTGCAAGAAATAGGACAAATATAAAATCTTATTACGAGTGAAAAGAGAAGTTACAATATTAACATTCCTTAACTATAAGTTACAAATATAGAACTTATAAGAATAGAATTTTCACAAGCTTTAATTTTGAAAAAAAAAGGATAGGTGGATATTTAATATTGTATCAAACTAAATATAACATACATTTCAATTATTTATAATTACCAACATTTCAATATTTACTTTACACTGTTATAAGTTATATATCTTTATCTATATATTTTTAAATATCTAGATTATTCTAATGTGAATAACTTCTAGATCTTATGAGTGATATCTAGACCCTTCCACCTAAACAATATCTAACTAGATGGATAATAAAAAGAATATAATAGTGTGACTATGTCCGATTAAAATTTAAATGATGATTACAAATTCTTCATCTATTAAACATAAAATCAACAACCTTTTTTCGTGGAGATTTATTAGTGACGGAGTCAGAAATTTAATATAGGAGGGCCCAAACATTTATTTTTTAAAATTTTAGGGGGCCCAGTATCCCACTGACCCTTAAATAACTCTATCCTTATATATATATATATTAAAAATATTTTTTAAAAAAAGCTTTGGGGGGCCCAATGTCCCCGTGTAGCTCCATGTAATTTATTAGTGCGGGGAAAATTTTTAGATGGAAGATTATGTCATTTAAGGGAAAAAGTTTATCCAGTATGAGATAGTTAATGTTTTAAATAAGCTTTCTAAGTAAGTTTTTAGTCCTTTTATTATACTCGAAACTTTAAGGCATGCATTTAGGTTTAAGCATTTAGTGGAATACACCAATTATTATATATAACACTTTTTTTTAGTACTGTTAGAATCCATATCTATTAGTTTTTAAAAACTAACGTATATTAGACAAAGTTTTGGGTGTACGTAATTTCTTGCAAATCACGTATTTCAGAAAATTACTTAATGAGCCATTGACTCAAATTAAATGACAAATTTGATTCAACTTATATCGGAAGCCTTAATATATTTTTAATATAAGTTAACCATCAACTGGAGTATTTAATTGGGTTATTGATCTTATAAGTGTGACTTTAATTTATGATACCTATTTTTCTAGATAGTGAAAATTTGAATATAAACCTATTAATTGCGAGTAAAAAGTATCATTTATATGATTAACTTATTGTGAAGAAGTATTATTACTTCAACCCTATTTGGAATATGCGAATAATGAAAAAATGCATATAAAAAAGGCAAAGTAAAGAAAATTTCAATGATAAGAGATTGATTTTGTAACAGTAAGCAAGATTGACAATTAGTCGAGTTGGACCTAGATTCTAGCTCGACTCGACCTAACTCTCCTTTATTCGACGTGGCCTTAGTTAGAAGTTTGGTCGAGCTTAGGCTACTAATAAAATGACATCATTTTATCGAGTCAATTCAAGTTAGAACAAGTCCAATCTTTTAAAATCAATTTAAATTTGATATGTTAAGTTTAGATCCTATCATAGCAGTAGGATCAAAACTGTCAACCGTAGTAACAAGTAGGTCTATTATATTCTTAGCTACCCAACTTCTTTGTATTCATTACAAAGAAGGGATGAAAACACTTTAGATCAGGAGGAGTTATGGAACAGAAGATGTGGGGTGTAGTTATAATACTCTATAAATGGTTGGTCAATTTCGGTGGCAACTTGCGAGGTAGGTGGAAAGTAGTAAGGAAAGGAACAGTGACTGTGATGTCTAGTGATTAAGCATTTCACACGTTGGACACGGAAGAAAATGCCAACCCAACCCGACCCCTCACAACCCCTGCTCTGAAATCCCAAGGAAAGTAAGTATGTAACTAATTCCCAAGCTTACAAGTAACACCATCTTCAACTACTTTACTGTCCCACCAACGTTCATTAAACAATAATGTTGAATTCAAGGTACTTGCTTTACTTTTTCTTCTCTCAACAAGGTGATAAAAAGGAGTGTGGAGGGAGAGAGAGAGATAGAGGTTACATTTCTCTATTGCTATTGTCTTTTGCTATTAGGAGAGGCTAAAGATCGAAACTCTTGCGGAAATAGTTTCTGGGTTTTGGACAGCGGAAGTGTTTGGTTATCAGAAAAATCGAAAGCAAAATGTTTGGGTGCGAGTGGTTTTGCTGCAATCAAGCCCCTGACTTGAACTTGCCTGAGCTTGACCCAGAACCCTTCTCTTTGCCTTCACCTCTTCCTAGTTGGCCTGCAGGTGTGTTTGTCTCCTTTTTTTACATACAATATTTGGTTTTCATTTTCTGGGTAGTTCAAACTTATGATTCTTATGCTCATGAATTCTTGATTTTTGTGTGTTTAGTTAGTGATAGGTGGAATGCATGAAGTCCGTATAGAATTACCTTGTACAGTTGTTTGATATGCTAATTATCAAACAATCTAAGCTTATATGAGATTGTCACTTTTGCAGAGTCTAATCTCAAAGATAAATTATTAATCAAGTATTTCATTAATTTGATTTCCAATTTTCTCCAAGTTTATTTTGCTACATTCCAATGTGATTGGTCGATCAACTCCTTGGAAAGGTAAAAGTAGCAAGTTAACTTTTTTCTTACCCTGTGGACGGAAATGAAGGAGTTTTACACGGCTAAAACCAGAACCTCTAACTCAGTCATCGAATTTAAACGTGTTCCAAAGTACTAAAAACCTTTTGCAGAAGTAAAAAACTTTCTTTTCCATGTGCATCTCAGTTAGTTTCTCTCACCTGATTTCTAATTGGCTTATAATTCAGTAAATGCATGACCTTCATTATTAATTGTCCATTTCTTTTCCCAATATTCGTGCCAGATTTTGCTGGAGAGGGCCACTGCGCCAGATCAAAATCACTCCTATAGTTTGTAATATATCTAAGTTTAAACTCGAAGAACAGGCTATCTTTTCTGTACTTAAGGTGGAGTCACAATTTTGGGAGTTACATGTGATCTTCTCATATGATGACAACACTTCTGCCTTATTTATAACAACAACACTCAGTAGGAATTTCACTAATATGCAGGGTCTTGGGAGGTCCAATAGTACGCAGTCTTATTTCTAACTAGTAGAGAAGCTATTTCCAAATAACCCATATGGAGAGAGAGAGAGAGAGAGAGATAACACTTTTGCCTTATTTCTGAGTCTAATATGGCCTAGGATTGTTGTTGGAGCTCAAACTCTTATCTTGTCTTGTAACATGGTCACAATGATTTATATGGTCCTTGAGACATTTTTATTGTCATTTCTTGCTTGCTGTTTAGGAAATTCATTATTAGAATTAGTCCATGAATATTCCATGAATGATGCACTATTTTGATTGGCTTGTCTTTTATATTATCATGTTTCCGCTAGCATTAGTTGATCAGTTTGCTTAGGAGTATTGGCTCTTATGTCTTCAGGTGAGGGATTTGCTACTGGAAGAATAAACCTAGGAGATGTAGAAGTAATCCAAGTTACCCAATTTGAAATTGTTTGGAGCTGCAACCTATCGCAAGGCAAAACAGAAGTGGTCAGATTCTATAGACCTGTTGGGTTCCCTGATGGATTTTATTGCCTAGGTTACTACTGTCAGCCAAACAATCAGCCTCTGAGAGGGTATGTTCTTGTGGCTCGTGATACAAATGCCAGCAAGCCTGCAGATGACTCTGTTCAGGAATTGAAATCAGATTCTCCAGCTCTGACAAAACCCCTTAAGTACACAATGATTTGGAGTACAGATTCAGACTATGAAGGGGGTGGATATTTTTGGCAGCCAAACCCCCCTGAAGGTTATAAAGCCATGGGCATAGTGGTGACTAACTGTCCAGAGGAACCTGATGTAGATCATGTTCGATGTGTTCGAGCTGATCTGACGGAAAGATGTGAAACTTCTGATCTGATAACTTCAGTGGATCCAAAATCTACTAAACACCCTTTTCAGGTGTGGAACACAAAACCTTGCAGGACAGGAATGTATGCTAAAGGTGTTCCTGTGGGTACTTTCTATTGCAGCGATGATTTGAGTTCTGAAGAAGCATTACTAGATACTGCATGTTTGAAGAATCTTGACAACAATCTGCGAGCAATGCCTAATCTAGACCAGATTCATACCTTGATAAAGCAATATGGCCCTACTGTATACTTCCATCCAGATGAAGTTTACATGCCCTCATCAGTGCAATGGTTCTTCAAAAATGGAGCACTTTTATATGAAGATGGCAAGCAGCAGGGTGAACCAATCAATTATATGGGCTCAAACTTGCCCAGCGGAGGGGAAAGTGATGGGGAATATTGGATAGATTTGCCAACAAGTGATGATGCAAGAAATTTGGTGAAAAGAGGAGACTTGGAAAGCGCTGAGCTATATGTTCACGTAAAACCAGCTCTTGGAGGAACTTTGACTGATATGGCTATGTGGGTTTTCTGTCCCTTTAATGGACCGGCCACGGTTAAAGTTGGGATAATGAGTATACAAATGGCCAAGATAGGCCAACATGTGGGTGATTGGGAGCATTTCACCCTACGTGTTAGCAATTTCACAGGAGAACTGCGGCAAGTCTTCTTCTCTCAGCATAGTGGTGGTAAATGGGTGGATGCTTCAGAATTGGAGTTCATTGAAGGTAATAGGCCAATTGTTTATTCATCAAAACACGGGCATGCTAGTTTCCCACATGCTGGTACTTACCTTCAAGGGTCAACAAAGCTAGGATTTGGTGTGAGAAATGATACTGCTCGAAGTAAATATTATGTGGACTCGAGCACCAAGTATCAGCTTATTGCTGCTGAGCATCTTGGAGATGGAATTGTTACAGAACCCTGTTGGTTGCAATATATGAGAGAATGGGGTCCTACTATTGTCTATGACGGGCGTGCTGAAATAGAGAAGATAATTGGTCATCTTCCATTTTTTGTTCGATTTTCGTTGGAGAATATATTTGACTTGTTTCCAACGGAGCTTTATGGTGAGGAGGGGCCTACTGGACCAAAGGAAAAAGATAATTGGATTGGGGATGAGATATGCTAGCATTCACACGTAATTGTCTGTGTGTTATGATACGTCCTTTTGCTGCTTTTGATATGAAGGTCTAAGTATGCCAGCTTGTCGGTTATGCTATAGCCAAACTACAGTGCGCAGTAGCAAAGAGTGATAAAAACAGTAACGCCAGCTTCATTGGGAATGGGATGCGAATTGCTTGCAGTGGGACGAAGTTCTGGTGTGGTTTACCTTTGTCGATGGCAGAATGATGGCCATTGTATAAATAGATTGTACGAATAGCAAGATTTTGATGGTGGAAAAATGTACAATCATGCATCAGTTGGCATTGCAGAGCTGGTGATGGTTAAACTGATAAGATTGCTGTCACCAGCACATGCTGCAATCAACATTGTATTTTCGTTGCTAAATTAATGAATACAGAGGAACATGTTTTAGTGGTTTGTGTATCTGCAAACGGATAATTCCTTTTTACAACCATGTTATCCAAGATGTTGCCTTATTCTTAAGTTAACAAGAATATTTTTTAATCATGATAATTCCCATAAACTTAAAATCTGTTTATGCACTTATCCTAAACATACAATATATTTCCTATTTCTCCACATTATAAGATTGTCAACAAATATCTTCAGGTAGACCTTCTGCCAACTTGTGAGTTTGCAAATTCAACTTCATAATATGCCTAAAGAAAAGAACTAAGACATTGAGAAAATTCTCTCTTTCCATCTACTTCCTCTAAAATAATCAATAACTTTATAAGATACATGCATGTTCATGCTCATTTTTATTCCAACTTTTAACTACTCTTATCTAAATACTTTATATTATAATTTTTTAAATAATTTTATTATCATATAATATTAGTTAAATCGTACATTTAATTTCACACGTTTGGCTTTAATTTTTTATTTTTTATAGACATATTTTGTCAAATCTAATTCAATTTTTGATTATAGTTAAAGTGCATTCATTTAATTTTAATTACACCTAATCCCATTTATTTAACTTTAGGTGCACCTAATTGATCAATTTATTTTAGTTTGTTTTTAATAAGAATTAATAGTATTTTCTTAAATTTTATCTATTTCAATTTAATTGAATTTTAACATAGCCAATTTATGTCAAAATCTTATTTCTATAGTCTTAATTAAGTTTCTTCAATGTCAAAATTTTTAATTATTTTAACTAACATCTAATTAGAGATAATTGTTTGTAATCAAAACTAATTAGTTTTAGTTGTAACTAGTTGAATTATTTTTAAAAATAATTATATTTTGCATATAATTTTAGATTAAATAATTTTCTATATTCTCTTATTTTATTTTGTCAAAAAAATAAAAAGGTGCAAAATAAATAAAGGACAAAATTTTGCTAATTAAATACTATAAGAGGATTTACTAAAATTACAAAAGAATGATGAAGCTGTCAAGGAATCCCCCAAAAGGGCTAATGCTACTACCCTGACGTTTGAATGAGTAGTATCTATAAAGGAACTTATTGCTAGAAATATTAATACTGAAAAAAAAAATCAACTACAACCTATTTGGTTAAGCAAGTGGTATTTCTGAGTGAGCTTACTTATGACATTGTTAATATCGAAGGGAACTCATATTATCTGGAGGGAAATGCACCACAATATGCTAATAATAATGAAAGTCTTGTCATTCAGTTAAAAAGATCAAAGTGAAGTCATCAATTCAACCATTCGCATGGTTTGTTAATGGGTCTTGAGTTTGATTGTTCCTTGCAGACTCCGTGGCACCAGACGCTTAAGGAAGGCACTCTAAGGAAAGATTTGTCTACAGTTAAAATATAGTTATGTATGGGTCTCCCGTGTTACCTCAACCCAAGGTGGAGTTGTGAAGGTTATTTGTTTGGCTAGAATTTCTTTTTCATATGGGGTCCACTTCGATTAGACTTTCCGAGAGATCACACTCTAGCTTGTCCCACACATCCTCTAGAAATGAAATCAAGGCTTTTTTGAGATTTTGGTAGTAGGAATTATTCAACGGGTCAGGGTCATATGAAACTACTTGTTGAAAGCAAGCAGAGCAATTCCCTTTCTTCCATAAGGGCCAACCTAGGGACTTATGCTTCACAATAGAGAAATGACTGTGTAGACTAAGCGAAGGGAAAGCCCTGTTGTGCTCTTGTGCTTTTTTTATAAGATCGAAAATTCATGATTTCTTTACAATCTTTGGTGGCTAATTAGTTTCTATTACAACTTGTTCCAAGGGCTACTTGTTGTGCACAAATAAGTTTCAAAAATACCTAAGCTATCTTACTCGCAAGTATACGAGGTAGGTGTAGTGATTATCCAGAGTTATCTCCTATAGAGGTGAAATTGGCTCACTTAAATTAACCTTGAACAAAAATAAAAACAGATGCAATCCTAAACACTTTATCCCTATTTTTTGAGTGAAGGCTTTAAAAGAAATCACAAAATTAAACTAAAAAGTAAACGGAGTTAACTGGGAGCAAAAACAAATAGATTAATCGAAATGGAAAACTCTTGAGAATTAATTTCACTAATTTAATCTCCTATGCATGATTAAGGGGAAATGACTGGGTTGTCGTCTTACTAAAATTAACAATTGAGTTCTAAGAGCAACTCAAATAATAAACTAAGTCTAACTTTTGTATTCAACAAGTTATCTTCCGAATTAATTGTGGAAACCCAACTATTAATTACCACTTAAGTTCATATATTTCTAATTCTTAACCTAAGCATCTATAATTTCTTGTTCCATATTAAACATTCTCTTGATCCTTCGTTTAATACCAAAATGATACAAAGTTTGATCATGCTATTACATCCATTCAATTAAAAAACTATAGCAAACATAAGATAACAATACAACCTCTCAATCATGCATATTTGACTAAAATACGTTAATCCTCAAGAAAGAGAGCATCACAGAATAACAAATTCATCAGATTCAAATACTTCAATCCCACATTGACCAATATAAGAGCAGTATTAAAGTAATAAGCCAAACGAATAACTGCAAAAAAACTATCAAAAGCTAACAGAGTATGAGTCCATCAACTAACAAAGAAGTAAGTTCAATAAAGCAACAGAGAAATAATAAACAAAATGAGCAAACAAGTGTTCAGATGAGGGAGTTGTGGTGATCTTTAGCCACTCTCAAGCTTCCTGTATTGGCTCTTGTCTTCTACCTCTGCTTTGTTCTCACTTAAATGATTGACTGTTCACGCTGCTTCGACCTCTGCTTCTTTTATTTGCGCTTTCTCTCTTCTCTCTTCTATCTCCTATCTTCTCAGCTGAAACTCTTCTATGCTTCCCTTCTCCACCTTCTTTCTCTTTATCTGTTCTGTCCCCAAATGAGTATGGGTGCAAAAGATGTGTATGATAGAATGTGTGAATGTGTCCGGTGCCCCACCACCCTCCTTACTCTTTCTATTTGTAGTATGTCTTAGGTCTAGATTTTTTAGTCGTCCCTCTTGCATATGACACGTAATAAGTTGATGAATTAAAGAAAAAATGGGTCATAAGGGTAACAAGTTAAGTCAACCCGTGAGGGCACTTTTCACGGTAGTGACAAGTTATGTCTATGTCCCCACTGTGACTAACACCAGAGTGTTAGTCACGATGGTGACTTGTTATTTCACCACCTTTCTTCTTCTTCTTTTTTCCCTTTTGATGCAAAATTACGTGAACTTTCCCTTCATTCTTCATACAAAATTCACAAAATAATCCAATTAACATTCATGCAATATTCACACCATTTCCACTCAATTTATCTCACATTTGGATCAAAACACAAGGATTTGTAACCAAAATCAATATATGAAGGCAATTAAAAGCAATATAAACTAGACACAACAATTCCCCCACACTTAAACTATGCTTGTCCTTAAGCAAAATAAAGAACACTAAACTATATAAGAACAAACAATAGAAACAACAATTTTCACAAATAGTAGTCAAAGACATCAATGATCATTTAATAAACACAACCTAATAACTTGAAACTCTTAATACTCTATAAACAAGCTATTCTTCGCATATTTAGCCAAAATAACCAAGTACTTCAATTCAACGAACCATCAACAAGTGTGATAGACACTCACTCCACTTTCCATCCTCTCAAGCATTCAAAGGCAAGATATGTATTCACTCATCGTTCATTTCATGTAAGGCATCTACCATAAGTTTGCTTACCAATCCAATCTCCACCACTTATATTAAACACAAACATCAATCTGAAGGTCTTTATTTTAGTTGTAATGAAGTCAGGCTAAGGGAAGAAAAAAAGAAAATTGCAGTTTAAAACTGTATCACAAATTGAGCATTTAAAATAATACAAAACAATGAACCATAAAACACTCAATCATTTCCTCTCATTTAACCCATTTTTACTTCTCTCCTCTTCTTTTCATTTTCTGGTAATCTTCTCTTCCCTCCTATTCTTTTCTATTTCTATTTCTATTTCTTTTTTTACTTTTATCTTTTTTTCTTCTTGCTTTTTTTTCTCCTTTTTCACTATATTTTACATTTATTTATTTAGAACAATATCAAGTTCAGAAGAGAAAAATGTAGAGAAGAGATACAAATTATTACAACCCTACTCATTCCTAACTTAAAAGCCAGCCATATCCTATGATTCCCCCACACTTGTCCAAACAATTATTCCCTAAACTCAATCATACACATTCAAATGCTTAACTTGCCTTATAGTAGGTACAACGAAGAGGATAAATAATAAGGTCAAGGCTCATATTTTGGGTTTAAAGAAAGAAAATGTTTTATGTTAAGCTTAAAGGGGATCACTAAAGGTAATATCATGGTGGCATTTTAAGCAAAAGGGGTAAATCCTAATTGCGTTCATCATTTCAATGTTTGTATAAGATTATGTTATCTCAACTAATATTTGCAAGCAAATTCTAGAGTTCCTTAATCATGAAAGAACACTCTCAACAAAGAATACTTAGAATTTGGTATTTAATGGTTTAAAAAGACTCAAATTCTTATCAAATGAAAAATGTCTTTCATCTATCACAACAAGCTAATGTCCTTTTAACCGAAATCTAAGTTAATCATTTTAAGCATGCAAGTACACTCATTCACTCATATTATGCATTTCTAATCTCGATCGAGTTTATGTCATGACCATGCATTTCTAACTATTAAATGGGAAAACAAACACACAACACACATTATCATCATCATCATCATCATCATCATCATCATCATCATCACCATTATTATTATTATTATTTAACTAATACTCCTCCCAACATTTAAACATCACATTGTTCCTAATGTGATACAAAAAAGTAAAAGAGGGATCTAAAACAAAAAATAGAATGAACAAGAACAAGCATTAAAACTAAAAGCATGAAATAACAATTAAATAATTAAAAAACAAAACATAGATTATATGGGTTGCCTCCCATTTAGCGCTTTTTAATGTATTTTAGTTGGACACCTCAACTGTTATGCTCAAGGTGGATCGCCCAAAGTGACTGACTCCATTGTTTTCTTCTCTTCATTGGAATTTTTCTCCAAGAATTTCCCAACCTCTCCCTTAGTTGCATCGACCAACAATTGACAGCACTTATCAATTTCTTTCACCAAGTCCAGCTTCTTGTCTTCTTCTTCCTGCAAGGCAAAATCAAAATTTGCAGTATTAACTCGATTAACAAAAGAATAATCTTAAAAAATAGTAATAATAGAAATAGATTCAACATTAAAGACTAAAAATTCAACTGTTTCTCCCAAAACAGTCTTGCTCAATTTCCCATTCTTCACATCAATCAAAATATTTTTAATGGCCATGAAAGGCCTCCTTAGGAGTATGGTGTGGTCCTTTTCTTACTCTTTAACCTCCCTCATGTCCAGGACAACAAAGTCTACAGGAACAATCAATCCTCCATCCTTCACTAACACTTCCTCCATTATTTCTTTCAGATAACGGATTGACCTATCGGCTAACTACAAACACATGATTGTAGGTCCTAACTATCCTCTATCCAATTTCTCATAAATAGATTGAGGCATAAAGTTTATACTCACCCCAAGGTCAAGCATTTCTTTAACCTCATCACCATTACTTATTGATATGTGCACAATAAAACTCCCTAAGTCTTTCAATTTGGGGGGTAATTGTTGCTGAAGAACTACACTTGCAACATCTGAAACTATCGCCTTCTCGTTTGGCTCAAACTTCTGTTTTTTGGTGCTTATCTCCTTAAAGAACTTCTCATAAGCTGGAATGTTCCTGATCAAACTTAACAAAGGCAGATTGATATTAAATTTGGAAAACATGTTATATAGATAAAAAAAAGTTCTTATCTTATTTCGAATTCTTAAGGCAATTTGGATATAGGATCAGGATTAGCCGCCTTATGCAGTCTTGGTTCTTTATTATAGTCGGTTGCATGTCCCAGTTTTTCACCTTTCTAAACGTGACTTGAAAGGTTCTCGTGCCCATTGCTTTCTTCATTCTGCTCACCTTTTTCGTTGGTGAGGCTATCCTCCTCTTGATTACCTACACCAGAAAGATTAAAAGGGATCTCAACATGATTATCAATTACCTTACCACTTCTCAGAGTAGTGACTACTGGGTATGCTTAGGTTGACTGGGCAACTTCTCTTTCTGATTATTGTGCATTTGTGTAGCGAGTTGCCCTACTTGGATCTCAATCCTCTTTACATATGCCTCCAAATAATCGAACCTGTTATTGTTCGTCTCTTGATTTTGAGTTATGACCTGAGTAAACACATTCAGACTTTCCTCCAAATAAGGTTTTCTTGGTAGGTTTTAAAGTGAGGATTGCCCTCGGTAATAATTTGGCTTCTGAAGATTGTGGTATTGTGGTTGGGGCTGTACTGGTGGATTATTGGTCTTCCAAGAAAAATTGGGGTGGTTTCTTCAACTAGGGTTGAAGGTGTTTGAGTACGGATCATTTCACTCCCTTAGCTGAAAACCATTGAGTGAGTTCACTTGTTCTTCCTCATTTGTAAAACGCTCACAAGAATACGAACAAACATTAGCTTTATGACCATAAATTCCACATATGCCACATGTCTCTTGATTTGGAATGTTTTGGGTAGTCTTGTAGTTAACATCTTTACATATCTTGTTAACTCAGCTAACTGCATAGTCAGTTCTTGATTTGAGCTCACTTTATGAACTCCAACTCTTCTTTCCCTCACGCTCTTTTATTAAGAATTGGCCCCCAACATTTCGAAGATCTCATATGTTTCTTTGGCGGTCTTCTCTCCCACGGCTCCTATTACTGCATTGTCTACCGTATACTGACATTATTGTTTCAATCCATCATAAAAGAACTGGTTCTGCATGCAGAGTGGAAAATGATGGTGTGGACATTGAATGAGCGAGAGTTTGAAGTGTTCCCATGCCTCTTGGAATAGCTCTCCCTCCATCTGACTGAAGGTTGATATCTTCGTCTGCAGCTTAGGAGTCTTTTGATGGGAATAGAACTTTCCTATAAATTTATTGTACAGCTCCTTCCATGTAGTCAATGATCTGGATAGAAGGGTCATCAACCATGCCTTGGCCTGAACCTTCGATGTGTATGGGATGCACCTCATCCTGAGTTGATCTTCATTTAGGCCATCCAACTGGAATGTCTGGAGAGTGGTATAGAATTCCCAAGTAAAGTTTAAAGGGTTTTCATTAGGAACCCCATAGAAAGATGGTAGCATGTTGTAGTAGATGCTCTTCAATTCATAGTTCCTAGCTGCCTCTCCCAATCGTATGCACGAAGTGGTAGTACCGATTACCAGTTTGGCATACTTCTTCATTACCGGCTACCTTTCATCCGTCTCTGATCTTCTAGTTTAGGTCCCTCGAGATTGGTTTCAAAGTCCCTTAGAGGTCCTCTTATCCAATGTATGTAATCAATAAAGGGAGCAAGTTCACTTTCTCAAGACCTCCTTCTTTGCATAAACCAAATAAAATTAACAGTGAATTAATAAGAAAATTAATAAAATAACTCAATGAAATAACACGACAAAATGTATGCATGAACAGACAAAAACAATTTAAATTAATGTAAGTATAAACGCTAAACACCTCCCTGGCAACGACAACAAAAACTTGTTGTGCCCAAATAAGTTCTACAAATACCTAGGCTATCCTGCTCGCAAGTATACAAGGTAGCTGTAGTGATTACCTAGGGTCGTCTACTATAGAGGTGAAATTGGTTCTCTTAAATTAATCTTGAACAAAAATAAAAACAGATGCAATCATAAACATTCTATCCTGATTTGTTGAGTGAAGGTTTTACAGGAAATCACAAAATTAATCTGAAAAGTAAACGAAGTTAAATGGGAGAAAAAACGAATAAATAATTGAGTTCACTAACTTAATCTCCCAGGCATGACTAAGGGGAAATGATTGGGTTGTCGTCTTACTAAAATTAATAGTTGGGATCTAAGATCAACTCAAATAATAAGTCTAACTTTTGTATTCAACAAGTTATCATCCAAACTAATTATGAAAACCTGACTATTAATTACCACTTAAGTTAATAGATTTCTAATTCTTAACCTAATTAGTGTTTATAGTTTTTCGTTTCATATTAAACTTCTTCTCTCGATTCTTCGTTTAATACCAAAATAATGCAAAGTTTGATCATGCTATTATATCCATTTAGTTCAGAAACTATAGCAAATATAAGACAACAACACAATCCCTTAATTATGCATATTTGACTAAAATAGTTCCATTAATCCTTAGGAAAAAGAGATCAGCCCATCACAAAAATAAAAAGATTCATCATATTCAAATACTTCTATCTTATCTTGATCAACATTAGAGAAGTATTAAAGCAATAATCCAAGTGAATAACCGAAATAAACTATCAAAAGCTGACATAGTATGAGTCCATCAACTAACAGAGGAGTAAGTTCAGTAAAGCAGTTAACAGAGAAATAATAAACAAAATGAGCAAATGAGTGTTCGAATGAGGGAGTTGCGGTGATCTCCAACCACTCTCAAGCTACTTGCATTGGCTCTTGCCTTCTACTTCTACTTTGTTCTCTCCTAGACTGCTCACGCTGCTACGACCTCTACTTCCTTTGTCTGCTCTTTCTCTCTTATATCTTCTATCTTCTCAACCGAAGCTCTTCTCTGCTTCCCTTCTCCACCTTCTTTCTATCTATTTGTTATATCCCCGAATGAGTATGTGGTATGAAAGATGTGTCTGATAGAATGTGTGAATGTGTCCGGTGTGCTGCCACCCTCCTTACTCTTTCTATTTGTAGTCTGTTTTAGGTCTAGGTTTTCGAGCCATCGCTCTTACACATGACACACAATAAGTTGATAAATTAAAGGAAAATTAGGTCACTAGGGTGACAAGTTAAGTCACCCCTGTGAGGGCACTTGTCACAGTGGTGACAAGTTATGCCTATATCACCACCGTGACTAACTTGTCACCACCGTGACAAATGCCCTCACAGGGATGACAGTGGTGACTTGTTATGTCAGCACCTTTCTTCTTCTTTTTTTCCTTTTTATGCAAAATTACGTGAACTTTTCTTTCAACCTTCATGCAAAATTCAAAAAATAATCCAATTAATATTAATGCAATATTCACACCATTTCCACTCAATTTATCTCACATTTGGATTAAAACATAAGAATTTGTAACCAAAATTAAGATATGAAGGCAATTAAAAGCAATATAAACTAGACACAACACTGCTTCCTTGAGAACTCTAATAGGAAGTTTTGATGTCGTGAAGTGCTTGAGTTTCTTAGATCGAAAGCATGACTAACACCCCCCAAAACTAAACTTAATTGATTAGCACTCGAGAACTTTAATGAGAAGATTAAAAATGATATTAGAAGGAAATTAAATGGAAGGAATAGATCCAAGGGATCTATCAAACCCGCCACCATATCAATAGTTTTATGGAATGTGAGAAGCATTAATTGACTTACAAAAATCCAATCTTTTAAGAGTTTTGTCTATGATACCAAACTTGCTTTAATAGGAAATTTAGAAACTAAAGAAAACTACTGCAAGATCAAAATTTTGGCAATCATTGGTCTTATTTTGTCCAATCACTAGCATCACCATTATTGTTATATTGTTATTGCTCTTGATACAAGAACAATTAATGTTTCTTTACTATAAGAAAGTGATCAACTAATGCATGTAGCTATCTTTTTTATTTCATCAAGATAATAATAAGTTGTTTGTTACCTTCATTTATGGATCTATTTTTGCTTTCCAAAGGAGCACAATGTGGAAAACACTAAAAGAAATTCATGTTACTTCACAAGGATCTTAGATATCTTGGGTGACCTTAATATCATCCTTTATAATATTGAATCTAAGGTTAATATATCCTTAAGAATTATTATAATTGACTTCAGGGATTATGTGTAGTAGGTAGCAATTGTTGATTTAAAATATAAAGGTCACTTTTTCATATGGAGAAATAAACAAAATGTAAGGTGTCATATAATGAGAGTATTGGACAAAGCACTAGCTAATGATGAATGGTTGAGTAGCTTTTTAAAAAGCAAAACCATGTTCATAAACTCCTTAGCCTCTGATCATAGCCCCATCCTTATCCAAAACATTTTTACAAAGTGTAAGAGAAGCTTCCCTTTCAGTTTCAACAATTTTCTAATTGATGATAAAGGAATTGATAAGGCAATAAACAAGGGGATGTCCTATCCTTTCACTATAAAAGCTTCATATGTGTTCAGAACCTCTCCATGATTAAGAAAGAGCTCGAAGACATTAATGCAAGAAGGAAACACAACACTTATGATCAATTAGCTATTGCTAAGGGCATTCTTATTAAGGCTAAAAAAAAGAACTTCATAAGAATATTGGTGATAACACTAAAATTATAGAGGAAAAGAATGCCCTAAACTCCTATATTAAACCAATAGTAATATATAATCCACCACTCAAGCAAAAATCTTGGGTAAAATGACTTAAGGAGACATGAATCCCAATTTTCGTTATAAATCTATCCTAGAAAGGAGGAATACTAACATTATTTGCACTGTAGTGTCTCCTCGTGGTAAAGTTGTACACTCTCATCAAGCTTTGTGCAGATTCATACTTTATTGGACTTGATATCGCGGTGCAGATTAAATACAAAAGTAGAAAATTCTGTCAGAATTTATTACAGCAGTTTACTTCTTGAATTTTCTGAAACAACAGCACAATACAACCATATTTTCAGGGTTGAGAAATTTCAAATTGGCTAATTCAGGCTTAAAATATTTTGAGCTTGTATTTTTACATTCAGTTGGTATATGAATGCTCAAGTTTTTCTCTCAAGGAAAAAGATTTACATTGGAAAACATAGACTAAAGAAGTCCTATTACTGGTGAGTTGGTAAAAATGGGCTTCTCTTTGCTGGAATTCTGACAGACACTTTTCCTTCGTGGCTTTGCCTCACCAAGCATTGTTATAACATCCCTCATTGATGGTCTATCTTTAGGGAGCTTGGCTGTGCAAAGGATTGCAATACGGACAACAAGAAGCATCTCTTCTTGCACATGCTTGCATTGTCCTGAGATGCTGGGCTCTAATGCTTCTACCAATGATCTGTTGCTTATCATCTTTCTCCGGACCCATTCCACAACATCCACTGACTCCCCAAATGCAGGATCCAGAGGCTTCTTTCCAGTCAGAAGCTCTAGAAGTACCACACCAAAGCTGTAGACATCACTCTTCTCATCGACCTTTAGAGTGTATCCATATTCTGCAATGAGAAAACAAGAAATTGACTTTAGGATTTGATATGTACCACTTACATGTAAATAGATTATCAAGGATGAACGCTTACCAGGTGCAATATAGCCATAGGATCCAGCGACCATTGATACAGTCTCGTTCTTGTGAAGCATCATTCTTGCCAGCCCAAAATCTGCTATCCTTGCGTTAAGATTGGCATCAAGAAGGATGTTATTGGACTTGATATCGCGGTGGATGATTGGCGGTTCACAGTCATGATGGAGGTAATTTAATCCCTGAGCAACTCCAACTGCAATGTTATACCGTGAAACCCAGTCTACCAGCAGCTTTCCAGCTTCTTTGCCATGCAAAGCCGTCCCAAGATTTCCGTTAGACATATACTCATACAACAACATTACATTTGTTTCATTGTGAAGGTATCCAAACAATCTCACAATGTTCCTATGTCGTAGCCTCCCTAAGACACTCACTTCACCTAAAAGATCACCACCGCATTCTATGTCTGTTTCTGCCCTCCATAGCTTCTTGACTGCCACCGCAGATTGTGGACGATGAACTTCAGCCTTGTAGACGATGCCAGTTCCTCCCATGCCAATGATGTTTGATTCTTTTATGCAAGCTAGAATATCGCAGCTAGTGAAGCTGACCCTCTGGAATGCCACTAGTGTCCATGGCCATTCTTTGCTGCTCTCCTTAAACCAATCAGAGAAGTAACTGTTATACAAGTACCACCTATTATGCAACCATCTACCAGTCAGAAACGCTATACCAAGAAATAAGATAATTGAGATTCCGACGACAAATCCGATGATGACATGATGAATATGTGAATTCTGTCGCTGCTTTGATGCGTGGAAACTTTGTGAACACGGTTGAAGTACTCCACCACAAAGACCAGCATTTCCAGTGAGATCATTGGGATTTATGGTCACGAATATATCATTTGAGGGAAGTGGACCCTCAAGCTTGTTATATGAGAAGTTCAACGTTTCCAGAGTTGGAGAGTTCCCAAAGTTTTTTGGGATCTCACCTACCAGAGAATTGTTGGAAAGGTCGAGAATTGCTAATGTTGGCATAGTTGAAAGTTCTTTTGGGATTTCCCCGGTTAACTGATTGCTTCGAAGGTTAAGATTGACCAACTTTTCACAAGAAGCAAAACTCTTGGGAATTTTCCCATAGAAATGGTTTCTTGAGAGGTCAAGCACTGAAAGTGATGGACAGTCCTGTAATTGGTCTGGAATTTTGCCTCCCAATTTGTTGCTGGATGCCAAGAATGTTTGAAGGTTAGGAATGGAGAGAATTCCAGATGGAAGTGACGATTCAAGGTAATTATCTGAGACATCAATGAAAGATAATGACATAGACATAACAGTATCATCTGGGATTCGGCCACTAAGATTGTTATTGGCTAGTTCTAGCCATTGAAGTATTGGTAGCTTTCCAAGGCCAAAAGGAATACTCCCAGAAATTTTATTGTTTTGCATTCTAACACGAACCAATGATTTACAGGATGAGAGGCTTAGAGGGATTGAACCAGTAAATGAATTGTTGAAGAGGATGAGTTTGGTGAGATTGCCAGAATCACATAAACTTGATGGAATCTCACCTGATAATGAATTTGACGATACATCTAGCCATTGCAAAGGGGAGTTCTGCCCGAGATTTTCTGGCAAAGGACCTTTCAATGAGTTCCTCCAGAGCTCAAGTACCTGTAATTTGGTTAACTCACCAAGCTTGCTAGGAATTGTACCTATCAGTTGATTGCGCATTAAGTTTAAGAGCTGCAAATTCTTCAGTTCTGCTAACTCCTCTGGTATCTCTCCTGATATTTGGTTGTCAGAAAAGTCCAAGAACATTAAGGCCGTGATGTTGCCAAGTTCCGGTGGAATAGTTCCAGTGAAGTCGTTATGGTACAAATATACTGTAGTGAGCTTTTTCAGTCTACCCAATTCAGCAGGAATCTGACCACGGAGACTGCCAACAGCAAAGTCAAGATACTCGAGATTCGTGAGGTTGCCAAGCTCCGCTGGAATTTCACCTTTGAACTCATTGTATCCAAGTATTATAGTCTCTAGAGAAGAAAGCCGGCCAATCTCTTTTGGAAGATTTCCAGTTAGGTTATTACCTGAAAGTCCCAGAAATTTCAGCTTCTGGAGATTCTTGAAAGAATCAGGAATCGAGCCTTCAAAGAAACTCCCTCGAAAATCCAAGTTTTCAAGGAACGTTGCATTTCCAAGATCCTCAGGAAGTAACCCAAAAAAGTTGTTGCTTGAAGCATTGACCGAAGTCAGCCTTGATGCCCTTCCAAGGCCTGTTGGGAAGCTACCAACCAAATCGTTCTGACTAACATCGATAGTCTTCAGTGACGTGAGATTTCCTAGTGACCTTGGCAATGAAGAAGCAAATCGATTACAGGAAATGTCAAGAACAGAAAGATCATGCAAACCGGCAACGTCATCTGATATGCTGCCACTTAGATTCATGTTCGAGATTTCAAGCTTCTCCACAAGGCCCTTGGAGTTGCATGTGACTCCTTTCCAGTGACAATGAGGTAACTGGTCGTGCGCCGCATTGGTTGGCATTCTCCAATCCTTGAGCTGATTTGAAGGATCCTTTAGGTTGGCTTTGATCGATAGCAAGGTTGACAATTCATCAAATCCTATGGCTTGAATTCTCTCAGCAAAAAGAAGATAAATTCCGACCAAAGAGTAGAAGAACAGCAAGTGCGGGGTCATTTTTGTGTTCTTTTGACGGTATTGCTTCTGCTAGACGTATGACATTTTTGGGTCTAAGGAACAATGAAGAAGGGTCGCAGGAAGGATGTTATATGACAGAAGGAAGGTCAGAGGCAGGACAAGAGGGAGAGAGATTCTCTGATAAGAGTTGTGTTTCATTCACGGATGAGAAAAAAAAGGAAAGCAGACAGAGAGAGAATCTAATGAACAAGGTTTAATGGATATAATGTTTACGTGGGTTCTTGGGATCTGTAGCAGCCAAATGACTGTCAAGTGTTTATCTTATTGAAAATCTGGCAGACATTAAGACATGAAGAGAATGTGTTTTTGCTCATGGGCTGACTAAGCTTCGTTGTTATATGATTGATTGTAGTCAAACAAAGTGGGGATATGATAGAACTAATCATTTAGTCGAGCATTCTTCTAATTAGGTTGTCCATTTTTCCGCAGAAATACTCAAGTGAAGTTCCGCTATGGTCTTCCGTTACAAACAAAACAGCAAAATCATATAATGTATTTCACCGTCCAGGGCGAGGAAAGATCTTTTGTTCAATTTTACGGTATCTTATTCTGTCTTATAAATTTCAGCTATTTATTTATGTGAGTCTCATATTTATTTATGCGGGACTCACGCGGAGCTCACATAAATGAATGACTGAGATTCATGAGACAGAATAAGACACCATAAAATTAGACAGAAGATCTGAATTCGTCAAGAACACGCACCGCTCCTTCCACCTACGGTATTCCTGATAGAGTATTATTGTAGGTATATACAGTAAATTCAAGATGATGATTTATTTGGTGGAGGAGAATCCGCCCATGTTACTTCAAAGGAAAGACAGAAAGGGTTTTGAAACTATGACAACTTGGAACTTTCTTGTCTTTCTCCCGACAAAGCACAATTGCTAGCTAAGCCAATCTCCCAGAGTTTGCACATGCCCACACAACTGGCTGCTTGGCAATTATTATCTAACTTCCAAATATAATATGAAATGGGCGTAATAATTCCCATAAACCCATGTCACTGTCATGTGCAAAGCCTTGGCAAAGGACTTGAATTAGCCAATAATTCCCATCCTCTTCTTGCATATGCATATGCATATTTTACAAACATCATGCTTCTGTCCCTTTTTGATTTGTGCCAGAGCCAACTCAACCTTCCAATCATTTTATGTTTATAGAAACATTGGTTTCTCAGCTCAAACAAAATCAGAAACCAAACAGCAATCATAACTTTGCCATTAGGCATATCAGCGTTTGGTTAAATCTCCTATCCGTCTGCTATATATGGTTTATCCTATATGCAATCATGACTTTGCATTAGGGCAAAGGCACACTTTTATGCTTGACACTATCTATGTAACAGCTTCTAACCTAAACTTTACGAGAACCTTAGATACTTAATGATAGATTTCTAAGCCTCACTCAAATTAGTTATCAATTTCTAGGTTCAAATTAGTGATATGATAAGTGGTCAACTACCACATTCTCTACTCCCTTCTTTTCTCTGTTCTTAATATCAAATTCATATAGTAGTAACATCCATCGAATCAATCTCAGTTTTGCATCCTTCTTGATGAATAGATACTTAAGTGCAACATGTTTTGTAAAAATGATCACCTTAAATTCCAAGAGATATGACTCCTTTGACTCCTTAGAATTAGTTCCTTTTTATTTTCCTTTTATATTTTGTTTTATTTTATTTTGACTCTTATTTTGTTAGATATCTCCACTATATTAGAAAGTGTTTTAATGGAAATGACTTCCTAAAAATTTATTAAAGCTTGAATTTATATGTTCTAAGTCAGGGAAGTACTAGTCCTTTACCCTTGTTCTCTTCCAATTTTCCTTTATTTTCATTTTTCTTATGTGCTTTTTAGATTAAAGATAATGTCTAATCTAAGAGAAGGGTGGGACTGCTTATATTCTTCGATGGCATGTTTATTAAATTCATTGTGAATTTCATAATAAGAATCAATTTTTGAAAATTTATTTTACTTTGAAAGCATTTTGATTGAGATAATTCACTATAAATTTGATTGCCTTTGTAATTTGAAATGTTTAGGAAATTGCCCACATGTTGATGACTAAATTAATTCAATTTGTTTCATGAATATAGATAACGGACACTTAATTGTGATTTTTTTTTGAGCATTTTCATTATCCAAAAAAGGGAAATTTTGAATAATTAAGCATTAAATAATTTGACTTGTGGTGAATTTGTTGGATGCATTTTTTTGTTAAATTTCATGGCATTTTTCCTTAATTTTTGGATTAATTATTGGGCTTTATTAATATTTTTTTTGCTAAATCGCTTGGTTCACTTAAATTTGCATTTTATAATTGTCCTGTTTAATTTATAAGAAATGCTCTTGATTTTAGTTGTAAAGACTATAACAACAAGAGGGCTCAAAAATCACGCAAGACATGGCAGAAAGGATTGTCTAAAATTAAACTCAAAATCAAGAAGACAACATGGACCAATGAACAATCAGGCAAGAAGGCAACAAAATTCCTTGAAAATCACGCAATAGGTGACAATGGGACAAGGAGAAATAACGCATAAGGCAACAAGATCACGTGGACGTAAGGGATAGCTGTGGAGCGTTAGCAATTAAAAGGGTCCAAGGGATTAAAATCGCAAAAATTGGGTAGTACACAAGGAAACGCACAATTCAGGCAGAGGAGGAAATAATGGAGTAGCTCACTTTAATTGTCTAATCTTGAACAGTAGATAAAAAGATACATTAGCAGAGATTGCATGGAGATGAGAACAAATGGAGCAGGCTAGAGGTTTGAGAAAAGGGGCCCATCGATTGTGAATTAAAAGAGTTCAATTGTCAACATAATTAGGCAGCACACATATGGACAACAGAGGAGCAAATTAAAAGGAGACAAGGGAAATGTCAGCCATGGGACCCAGGAGCGTGGAGAGCAGAGCAAATTAAATGGGCACAGACAAAATAAAACCAAAAGAGAAGGAGGAGGCGGTAGGCTTGAATTGAAAAAAAGAACGCACAGGAGAATGGAGACAAGAAGAGAGGCGGCGCAGCAAAGGAAAAAAAGCAATAAAAATCACGTAGAGATATAAACACTGGAGGCGGCGGCTGAGTGGAGATTTAAAAATAGACAGGAAAATCACGCAAAAGGGGGGATTCTAAAATTGATAGAGGAGAGTCACGCCAATTTGGAGCACGCGGCAATCAGCTACTCACGTCACATATTTTCCCTGGACTCACAAAATCCTGGCCAATAATGTGAGAAGAGTGGGGCATAACATAGGGGATTCACGAAAGCACTGATTATCGAAGGATTTTAACTCTCCACTCACTCACCCAAGGGCTCCTCAACGTTTCTCTGAAAACATCAACGTGACAAACATGAGAAGGGGGGACATTAAGATCAAAGGAGTTGGTGCATGAGGAGAGAGACGTGAGCTACTCTCCAACATGATTGCAAGGGGGACCACCAAGCATGAAATATTACAGCTCCAAGAGACTTCAACGCAACACACCAAGGAGGGACCAGCTAGGAGGGATAACGTGACACATAAGGGGCTCCATTTTTCATTAGTTTTACACCACTCTCCACTCACTAACGTGACCCACAAAACTCCAAGACCCTACCCAAAAGCACTCACTCATATTTTGGATTTCTTACTCACTTGGCAAGGTGCCACTCAACGAAGTATTCACTCTTCACTCTTCAGTTTTGAACACTCACACACAAATCCTTTGGGGAACAACCAACGCCAACCCTCTATCAACCAGGGGCCACCCCATTCTGCATCCACTCTTTATTTTCTGAACATTCATGTACATAGAGGGAGGCTCCACCAAGCACTAACACACCAAGCCATCAAC
>JANZXV010000210.1:11659253-11673964 GCA_027576455.1 Erythroxylum roigii
CATTTAATTGGACAATTATCATACATGACAAAATTTAATTTAACTAGTTTGGTCACTTTGGTGACAAACAAACTATTCTAAATGTCCATAATGTCATGTATTACATTCAACATATACTAGGAAAATTTAATTCCAACTCTTATATAATATAAAATATTCAAAGTACCAAATAAAACATATAATATGGCACTAATTTACAAAATTATATTATGTATAAATCAATTATGAATTAAATAATCCATTATAATCGGGTCATAAACATTTATTGACTCTATTTAAGGGTTTTTTTAATGGCCCAAAAGCTCAAAACAAAACAATTTTGGGCTTGGAAATAAGTCTGTCGCGTGCTCCAATTTCTACTTGGGAAAGGCAGAGGTTGGCACATGCAGTCTTCTTCCTCCAGACGCCTCTATTTTTGGGTTTTTTTTAAATCTTTGATTTCTCTTCCTACATTGCTTTTCATACCATAATCCATCCCTTAATAGTGTTATAGCCCTCATAAATGTTTGAAGAAGTAAACCTTTCGTATCTTTTCAATAACCTTTTTTTTTTAGTTTCAAGAACCAACTTTTCGTTTCAAGAAACAAACTTTCCGGTTGTTTTTTCAACACCCATAATCATCAGGAGACGATGGCATCATTCCAATTTGAAACATTCATAGACACAAATAAAACGCAACAAATATTCTCATAAACATGAAGCAATTTATACTCGGTTCTTTCTCAAGAATAATAGTTCAAGGTTATTACATTATTATTCAACCTTTAGTTTCAAGAACCATACATGACCATTAAATTTCCGTTAAACAGTGATAATGTTATGAACATCAAACCAAAAAGACAGAACAAAATCTAAATGAACAAAATACAATCATACATAAGCGATACACGATAGAATACAAATCATGCAATACCGTGGCTCTGATACCAATTAAAAGATCATTTATGGATCGATTCATTTTGTGTACCTGTATCCATGATTGTTTTTCGTTAGATGTTGATTTTCTTGAATGAATTTTATTTCCTCTCGTCTTCTTCCATTAGAGAATTCTTCAATGGTTCAGAATGTTATCATTCAATAAGTTTATTCAACTTATATTGCATCACCAACGGACATGTCCTTTGGTAAGTGGAAGAGAGAGGAAAAGGGTCTTTGACCCATTTAAGACCTATTCTATGATACCCAATAACCATTATCTTGGGTGCTTTTCATTGAACTCAAATTTATAAGTGATATGGGACATAAAATAGTCTAACAAACCACTCCCTAAATTAATTCATGACAAGAAATTAAATCAAAGTGAGTTTCATAAATGACTTATGAAGAAATACAGAACCACATAAGAAGGACAAAGATATACTACAAGGAAGCTTCAGCAGGGAAAAAATACTGAAGCACCTGGAGGAGATGGAGCTACTCACAGATTTTATTGATATATTATTTGTTACAAATAAGTAACACATACTTTCTAACATCAATATGCCATGATAGAATATCAAAAATACCATGTTTCAATACTAGGACATGGATATATAATAACGTACCTATGTACCTAAACCCATTCCATCATTCATTACATGTAAGTAAACACCAAAACTTTTGTAAAGATGACCAAGCCTTAATATAAACTATATAAAGACATAACATATGTAATAGTAGATTTGTGTATAAAAACTATCATTAGTCAATAATAAGCTTGGATTATCTAGTGTTTAAAATTGGAATACCATAGGTCAATACAAAATATAATAGGAAACTATACAAATAATATTACGCCTATGTAACAAAACTAGTATCATTCATTCATTGCAAATAAATGACACTAATACTTGAATATTAGTATATTATGACTGAGTACAAAGAACACTATGTCTCAATATAAACTATAATAGAACACATTTTATACAACATGAGCATATACTTAATATGTTGATGTTAGGTATTTGTAGAATATTTACACACTTATGTAATCACCCTTTGATGATATATTAATTTTTTGAATGGACTATGTGAAGGACATGGTTGAGCAGATAACTATGTACCAAATCAGGTTTATAAAAGGCTGTGTTGTTGTAAAGGACACGATTATTGACACACATGTAATGAAACCATATGCACATAAGATATTGTGGGACACATTTAAAGTATACAACCTTGTGGTCAACTACGATAACGTTTGGATTATTGAATGGACTACACATGTTTAACTACACCACGCAATTTTTTTATTGATTTAAAAACACACCCATCTTATCACTGTAGACTGATATTTTTCTCAAATTATATTCTGACTAACTCATACGTTCAAAATAAGATGATGTCAAATTAGACCACAAATTACAAATATTTGGAAAAGAGATTATTGTCACTTTCTTAGGTGACTTATATTCAAAGTATTTTAAAATGATTTTGTATGCAAAATTATAAACTAATAGATAATCCTATTATTAAAAGAGAAGGTCTCATTAAGAATTTTAGCTCATATATGTCACAAGAAAGGAAATAAATGAAGAAAATCACTTATTTCAATACAAATGGAAGTCTTATATATGTGATAATGTATAACACATCTAGATATTTGATTTGTTGTTAGAATGGTGAACAAATATCAGTCAAATTTAGGACAAGAACATTGGAAAACAGTAGAGAATATTGACGCATCTAAAAGGTATGCCTTATATTATTAAGGCAATGACCTAAGTATACAAAGGTATACAGATGTAAACTGCAGAGGAGATTTGGATGAGAAAAAAATACATTTGAATTTATTTTTTAACTCAACAATGGTGCTATATCATTGAAAAGTAAGAAATAATCATGCATTGCCTTATCTATATGGAAGCTAAAATTATAGCATTTTCAATAGCAACAAAAGAATTTGTGTGGCTTACATGATTCTTGGTTAATTTGGGAGTCACTCAAAGTGAGTCTAATTCAATAACAATCAATTGTGATAGGCAAGCAACATTCGCTTATACTAAAGACCCTAAATTTCATTGAAAATTAAGCATATAAATACTAAGTTCAATTCTGTAAAAGATATAGTTGCATGAATGAAGTATATATCTACACGAGATATGGTAGAAAACTAAACAACAAAACCAATTTCTCAAGATACATACATTGGGCATATAAAGTCACTAGGATTATATAAATATTAAAATGTAATTGATTAACATTTCTCCGTATATATTCATTTAATGTATTGTCATATATAAATACAAATATGAGTTGACATTATTTATTAAGTTATAAGCATCACTTGGTACTTAATTATAATATAGGTAGAGTTTATATGACATATTTTTCATATGAATCAAAGAGTATGTCAGACATATAAAATGTTAACCATCTAACATAGTCAATCACCTTTAGTATTTTTTTAATGATTGCAGATGAGGTAGGATTTAAGTTCATTGTCAAGCTAATAATTTTTAGCTAAAGTAAGAAACTTAAATCATAAATGTTGACTTAGATGATAAATCAAAAAGAAAATGTTTTATAGTGATCATATTGTCACCATGATATATATCTTAAGTTACCCGAGAGAGTTTAAATTCATAAATTTAAAAGTAGATGAGTGGATTCAAGTTAAACATTAAGCATGTTTGAGCCAAAAGCTGTATAGTATTGAATTTATTAAAAAAAACATGCACTCCAAATTAATAGGAATCAATATTATATATAGCACATAACTATTACCATGTATGGTAAAACAACCACAAAAAGGGATTAATGTAAGTTATAAGATTTCACTTATGTTTTGTGAGACCTTAGAGGATATGTGAGCCTCATAATATAACCTAAGAACTCTTGCCTAATTCTTAAGAATTAAACTTAAGTATTGCTACTTTAGAATGTTACCAGAAGATTATGTTTAAAATGATCTTATAGGACAGCTCTAGGGAAGTAAATTAAATTCAATTCAAGAGAATTCAGAATAAAGGAAGGGCCTCTTCTGATTAGTAACTTACATAAGAAAACTATGTATTCAAAAGTGGCCACAAACTCTTAGTAACATAATTGAATGAATTTATCACATAATGAAATAAATAAGATCAAAGGAGATTTAAATACGAGATATGACCTAGGGTACAACATACAAAATCTACTAAAAGATCGATTCATTAATCAAGATTTCATATATTCTTATCAAATATATGGCCATAAACTCTCGTCATATGGTTATCTCATGGATTATTGGACAAGTATGAGAACATGAAGAAATATTATTAACTAAACTCATCATATATGAATGAGAGATGATAATGAACATACATAACTGATGAGTTTGGGGTGAAACCTTTCAATTATTAAGTATTAAAGAACAATTAATAATCTTCACTTATCTATAAATATAATACAATGATCATTTAAAAAAACTAATAATTATCATATAAATAATACACAAGATAAATAAGGGATAATTTCTACAAGAAAGAAATAAGTTTCCTATAAGCATTTTTTTTAACTGGTGGAATACAACTAAATTCAAATAGTAATTTGATTAATGATGCATATGATAATGAAAAATCTTGTGTTTGTCTACATGTTGAATTTTCTACGGAGACAAAAAATAATCTCCTTAAGTGCATATATTTCTCTACCTTTATCCCTCTCTATGCTTTCATCCTTTGATTAATTTCTTAAAAAGTTTTTGAGATTTCCCTTTTCTCTTAGGGAAGTTGTGTTGTATATATGTTATGGATTTCTATTTTTGGTTATTGGGTTTAATGAATGGTAAGTCAATTAAATTGCATTTATGTTGAACTTTATTTTGGTTGATTTGTGAAATTTGTGTTCGTAAATTAATGGAATTATTTGTTAAATGTTCACAGGTGGTTGTCAATACCAAAAAGACGAAAAGGGATCGAAAAGAGGAAAAATATGGAAGAAATCACAAATCTACAATTTTCCAGAATTGGAATCCAATTAGAACACAACCATTCAAGATCTGCTGGACTTCTTTTCAAGATGTTTCCCATTGAAATTAGAAGACTACTTAATCTGGACAATATCTAATCAAGATAAAGGGAGAGATTGAATTCAATTAGGAAAAAAAAGGGTAATTGCCGTATAGGAATGAATCCTAGGGTTACACAAAGAGGGCATTGACGCATATATTCTGGTTGGACTCCAGCAACTGGGGGACTTCACGTCTAAAAGGAGGCGTTTCGCGTTTATGATTCCTGGAAGCATTAAATAAATCATCGTTTCTTTTTGGAGGGGACAGCCGCAAGTTTATTTTCTTCTATCTATTAGTCAATAGATTATCGTCTCTTCTCCGGTGGCTGCCACAATTTCTTTCCTTTTTCATTAACCCACGTTGCTGGTCCACGTCCTTCTTGTTTTTCCAGCGTGATCATCGCATATCCACTCTTGGCTGCCGCAATTTGTTTCTTCCTTTGTTATGGTTTAATTTTTCTGCACTTGCCAAGTAGTTTAGTCGCATAGATTAGGGGATTTAAATATTGCATTTTTCTGTTTCCTTATCTTTCAAATTCTGCAGATTTCAATTAGAAATTTTGTTGATTTCAATAAAAACCAGTTATGGAGACAATTTCTTTTATTATTTCTTTTTATTTTAATTTAATTATGATTAACTAATTTTCTTGTCTTGGTTGAAGGAACCATGTTCCATATTATTATGGTGAGATTTTCTGGATATTTTTTATATTGTTAATGAGCACTGGATAATTTCAGTTTTATCTTTTTAATTGGATTTGTTAGTTTCTAGGTGCGCAACTAGGAATTAATTGATTCAACGCTAGGTTAACAAAATCTAACGTTCAATTTTGGGTAACCACAAGTAGCAATTAGGATTAACCCCTCTACGTTAGAGTCGGAAAATTCTAAGAAATTATCCACTTGATTAATTTCATGTCGTACATGTTTATCACTTGTCATTGATTCTTAATGCTATTATTCAATTTAATCTACGATCGTATCTAGGTTAATTGTTTAATAAGGTTGCTAGGATACATGTCTCGTTACACAACGTAATCTGATTACTTTGGACTCACTCTCTCAATTTATTGTAGAAGCAGTGACATGCACAATTATCACCACACCAAAATATTGTATTTAATTCAATAATAATCAAGTCATAAAACAATTAAAGAAAAAACCCCAATCTGGGAATTTAGAACATCATAAACGTAAATAACATCTTAGAATTTAGTTTACACATCAAGATAAAGAAATAACAAAAGGAAAGAAAGAAAAACTTGATTTGGAACTTGATTTGGAAATTTAGAAATCTTCTATGTTCTTCGGATCCTCTTTGTTTGATATAATTTTGCGAGATAGTTACTACCTTTTTAGAGTGATTTAACATTCTTAAATAGAGGCTTGGAGGTGTAACTAGGATTTCTACCCTGTGTTCAGTTCCAAAAATGCCCCTGAACCTTAAAATAAATGGAAAAAGTTGCACTTTGGAAGGTTCTGTCACAATCGTGCATCTAGTGTCACGATCGTGACTCTATAAAATTCATCTCTATCATAGTCATGCATATGAAGTCACGATCGTGACTTTGGGTATTTCTCTGCTATCACGACTGTGACATGAGAGTGACGATCGTGACCTTGCATATATAGCTCCATGCACATCCAAATCTTTTATTCTTCACCTACCTGAGTTCCAAAACTAACAAACATATCAAACACCTCAAGAAACATATAATTATGAATGAAAACATGCTTTAAACCACACAAACACTTAGAATATAAATAAACACACAAATTAACATAATTCTAAACCTATACATGCAACAATCATCCATTTATAAACACACCCAAACACCTATCAAAACATAGTCTAAACTACACCAATGATCCTTTAGTCAATCAGTTTGGTTATAGTTTAGTGACAATTATTTAAAGATATTCTTTATCTTGTACATGTTTAGATATATATGATAAAATCCACAAGACAATTATACATTACAAATAAAGTTATAATGAAATTATATTTATGAAATTCATATTGCATTTATGTTTTTTTTTAAAATTGTTCCTAGTCATTGTTCTATTAAGACTGGACATTAATATAACATAAAAAAGACTAGCACACATTATGTTTTTCCTTATGAAAGAAGTAGTTGATCTCATAAACTAAAGTATAGAGATACTTAAACAAACGTGTAGGTACTTGTTAGAGAAAAAATTTACTAAACTGACCTGATATAAGAAATCCATTTAAAAAATTATTTATATGTCTATTGAAATTCTTATTTTGATAATGTATAAGTGATTCTTTGACTTGAGGTTTCGAAAGTTATCTTGTATAAAGATTGTTATATTTTGGTACTATTTATGACCTATTCCAATCAAAATAGCTCATTTGGTAGTCATTGAACATAGCATAAATTATATGGAGGTAGTTGAGTTATCAATATATGATTCATCACCCTAAAGTAATTAAGGAGAATATTTTTTTTCCTTTTCGATTAATCTTGATTCAAAAAATCCTTGATTCGAAAGAAGTTAATAGAATATGATAAGAAAATGATCAAGCTTTGGAATAAATACAAATGAAGATTCATAATTTATTATGATTTATGTGTTAATAATTTTATAGAATTAAAGTGATATTAATTTTTGGGAAATCAAAATATGAAAAAAGTTTTTATAATTATTCTGCTGCAGTCGGGATCGGATCTCTTCCTGATTTCACAACATATACATTATTGATTCTTTTTGAGTTTTGTTTTCAAATTAGGGGCTTCGAAAATTAATAATCCAAGCAATTAAGAAACATGAAAGGGGGGAAAAGAGCTTAAACAAAAGTGATGTATATAGATTGAGAGATTGAAGTCGGCTAGAACCATTCATAAAATTAACGTGTATGGAATGGTTCCCATATTTATTTCCCTTACGTGCCACCTATACAAGTCTTACCCGTTCAAACACTTACCATTGAATCCTTTTATGCCTCTTTCAAATTTCCACAATTGTTATATGATCCTCCATTCATATCATCAGTTTGACGGCTAGTTATTTGGTGACTGTATTCTATGCTATTAGTCAATTACTAAACTGACCAGTGATGCTCCCTCTTCTTAGTTAGAGCTAAAATTGGAACGTTATCACATATCCTGTATTCCTTCTTCCATTTCTCTGCGGACCTTCGTGTTTAGTTACTTGCAACTAACCAGGTGGGAAGTAGTAGTTACAGTGGTTTTAACAACAGTGCCGGTGGTGGTGACAGCAAGAGCGATTGCAAAAACCACAGTAAAGCGGTAATATATGGTGAACATGGTAGAGGAACGTACCTGGTTTGGGAGGATCTAAATGTCGTGTTACCATATTTTGGACTTGGACCAACCAAGAGGTTGCTTCAAGGACTTAATGGATACGCTGAACCAGGAAGAACCATGGATATTATGGGTCCTTCTGGTTCTGGGAAATCCACAATTCTTGATGCCCTAGCAGGTCTCTCTCTCTCATTTTGTTTCTAGCTAGCTATAGAACAAAGCACCCCACAAATATTTTCATGTCATTTTCCTGTTTTTAGCTTGTATGGAGAAAAAAGTGTTGTTTCTGTCCTTTCCCAACAACTGTTTTTCCTTCTGGTTGGCCAAACCAAAACTGGAAACCATGTTTAGACTAGCATGTCCTGTAGATTCAGGTACTGATCCAATTATCCTATTACGATACGTGGATATTTTCTTTGTCTGTATTGAAGGTTAAATGTAACGAATTAGATGACGTTTACACAATGCGATTGGAGCTAAGGCGTCGTTGGCAGTTTTTCATACAACACGATTTAGAATCGCATGCATTATGGCTCGGAATAAATGAACATGCATGGAACCAACTTTAGTATTGCCAGTGCTTTTTTCTTTTTCCTGTTTCAAAACCAGTATATGTACTACATGGCACTTCTAATAAGTAGATAACAAGTTGTCTCCCTCTCTTAAAGTGGATTTCACAGTAACAGATGTAATATCCTAATTAAGAAATTTGGAAGTCAAGGAAAGATGAAGAAAAGGGTTGTGGACCTTAATCCCAAACACTATGCCAATCTTAAAGCAGATTAAGAAAAGGGTAATCGATCGATCTTAATCCCAAACACTGTGCCAGTATTAAAGAATATCTTTCTCATTCGCCATCGTAGGAATAAATTTGGGCAGATATCTTACTGGGGATAGTATGTAAAAGTAATGGTAAAAGTAGAAAAGTTTAACTTTTCTCTACCCCGTTTAATGCCTTCGGCTCATGCCAACTGCTTTGAAATGAAATTATCGTATTCTGAAGATGCAGCCAACAATATTAAATCCGTTTGGTCTTTACTAGTAACGAAAGCCAATTTATTCTTGAGAAATGCTGGTGGGCCCAGGTAAAGAGGCTTGTTATGAACTAGTCACCTTACTGCCATGTAGCACACTAATAATTATTATAACAATTTTATAATTGGAGTTATGATCAGTTTCAAAGCAATAAAAGAAAAGTGCCAAGGGTTTAACAGGTTGACAGGAATTAAAGCTACTTAAGGTCACAATATGGTTGCGAATAGTATATATTTGGCATGTCTACCAACAAACCAAATTAGAAGCGTGGGAAAAAAAAAGTGGTTTACCTCTTTCATTCGGTGTGCACAATCATTTATCACAGTCATCGAATCGGAGTCAAGCATTTAAAATTCAGTTGAGTAAACATCTTTCCCATATTCACATATAATTAGTATGTACTTCCTATACAATCCTGAATAATGATCTTCTTAGACAATTAATGTTCTGGAATTAGCACAATCACAATCATATCCAAATCATTTCAATATATAAGGATTAAACAAAAACAATTTAAACAGAAGCACATATCTAATTGAGATCACACATCTAGGTTACTCACAATATGCTCTAAAATAGTTATTGCCTTGACGATCTGACAACGTCTGGATACTGTCGGTGTATTCACGCTTCTATATCAAGCAATACACACATAGTTCACACATTCCTAAATTATTTAATCAAATGAATATTCAATCATGCACATGTAGATGTGTCATGTTTAATGTATGCTCAATTGACTTTCCCAGGTATATGTCCTTAATCCCAAATCTTGATCATTCATTCATTATAGCTTATCTATAACTTGTTTGCAATTAGGTTATGCCTTATGTAAATTTGGTTACCCTCAATTCATCAATCATACATTCATCGATCCTTTATTAATGCTTTATATTCACACAATTTCCCCAATTCTCATTCATTTATAGATAATTCACATCGTTCATATTCTTTGAATCACATTTGCATTCATGAGAACATCCCTATACCATTAACAACTCATACTTCCCAAATTCATATGCATTGATATTAAACAATCCATTCCTTAAATTATAACATCAATTAATAATCTAAACTCATCAAACACTTAACCGATTGATTCATCATCAAACTAAGTTCATTTTAAGCCTCAATCAATAATTCACTTACTAATTCAGCTCAATGTCTCCTCAAACATCAAGCTAACGTAACCTTATGTGCAATGTTTACGTCCTTTTCTTCTTAATGTTCCTTTATGAATAAGCTGTATTCTTTTAATCATAACTCTCTCTACAAAGATTCAATGTCATGATTCTTATGCCATATGAAACTAGACTTCCATATCTAAAAATTACATAAACATCATCTCCCTTTAAAATATAATCTCCATCCAAATTCTATCCTGTTTCTAGTAAGAAACAGACTGGAAACCAATACTCAACCCTCAATAAATAATTATCAATACATCTCTTAACAACACCTTTTCACAGAACCATTAATAAGACATCAATAATCATTTTTCATGTTTTATACTTTCACTAATTCGAACTCTAAGGTCCTCAAAAATCAGAAGATAAAACAAGGTTCCTGCACAGGGGTCTATCACAGGCAGTATTAGGGAAACAAGCATAACTATAGATCTAGTAACTATTTTGCCAAGCCACTTTCATAGAGGTCAAGTTAAGACCCGTATATATAACTTTCATTCTTTGAGTTTCTTCAAATTCGTGCTCTAAGGATATGAAAGACAGATCAAAATAGAAAGATGAAATTGAAACCAGAATTTCAACTTACCTTGATATCTTCTTTTTTTATAACTTCTTTCCTTCTCCTCTTCTCTTCCTTTTTTTCTTTCCTTCTCTTCTCATTTTTGTTTCTCTCTCTCTTCTAACCTTATGGGCGACCTCCACTCTCACTTCTATTGCCTTTTTCATCCATTTTCTCTAGAAAATTCATGAAGGTCAAACTAATCCATGTGTTATCATTCCATTGGTCCATGTGTCACCTTTCTATTGGTACATATATTATCCTTCTATTGGTCCATATATCACTATTCTATTGGTCCATGTGTCACCCTTCTATGGGTACATATGTTATTCTTCTATTGGTCCATATATCACTATTTTATTAGTCCATGTGTCACTTACTTTAGGCTCCACATGTCACTCATTGAAGCCTATATATGTCACTATTTGTAAGGCTACACATGTCACCAATTATAAGGCTACATATGTCATCATTTGTAAAGCTACATATGTCACCATTTTAAAGCTCCACATGTCACAAGTCTAAAGTACCATTTTTCACAAATTTAAAGGACCAGTTGTTCCAATTATACTCAATCCATTTGTCATTCATTTAACTGAGCCATTTTTCACTTATTCCCAATGCCACATGTCACCATTTCATATGCCTAAAAACTTAAATTCTTATGTATAAATTTTTCTTGCTCTTTAACATTTTTCTTAGACTAGATGCACATATCACCTCATCAATTACTCATTTGTAACAATAAATTCTCGATTCACTAATTATAATCCATCAATTCATGTTATTGGTAAATAAAAATGAAAAACATTGGGAATGCACATTCACATCACATTCATTTTCGTTCCATACCCTGGAATATGTCAATTGGGTACATATAATATCTTGCAATGGTTTCTAAATCATGATTCATATGTGTATACGAATATTATGCATGTGAATGAAATGCACCTAAAAAATTCTTAAATAAAATAACTCATATGACTCAATCTAACAGTTTAATCTCTTAAGAATTTTAGGGGGTAGGATATTAAGAGGTAGGATATTACAAGAGGTGGTTTAGATTGGGCTTATTCGCAAAAATGAGGCAAGAAGGAATTCAACCTGATATAGTAACTTATAACACACTACTTAGTGCTTGTGCTGACAAGGGATTGGGGGATGAGGTTGAGATGGTTTTTAGGACTATGAATGAAAGTGGGATATTGCCTGATATTAACACTTATAGTTATCTTATTGAGACTTTTGGGAAACTGAATAGGTTGGAGAAAGTCAGTGGGTTACTTAAGGAAATGGAATCGAGTGGAAATTTACCTAAAATTTTCCTTGTATAATGTGTTATTAGAGGCGTATGCTAGATTGGGGAATATAAAGGATGCAATGGGAGTGTTTAGATAGATGCAAGTTGCTGGTTGTGTGCCAAATGTGACCACGTATAATATAATGTTGAATTTGTATAGGAGATATGAGAGGCATAATGATGTTTCTTAGAGATGAAAGTAAGCAACATGAAGCAGATGCTACTACCTATAATATTCTTATCCAATTATTTGGTGAAGGTGGGTACTTAAAGAGGTGGTGACCTTATTTAATGATATGGTTGAGGAGAATGTGGAGACAAATATGGGAACTTATGAGGGATTGATCTTCTCTTCTGGGAAAGGAAGCCTGCATGAAGATGCTAGGAAGATTATGCTTTATATAAGTGAGAATGAGATAGTTCCTAGTTTAAGAGCATACATAGGCATTATTAAAGCTTATAGACAAGTTGCATTGTATAAGGAGGTTGTTGATATGTTGAATACCATGAATGAAATGGGAAGCATGCCTATAATTAAGACTTTCAATTTATTGATTTACATGTTTATTAGATGTGGGTTGTAATAAGAATTTGAAGTAGTATTGACAAAGATGAGCGAGTCTAGGTTAACAAGAGATAGAGACACCTTCAATGGTATGATTGAAGGTTACAAACGAGCGGGTAAGTGCGAAGAAGCTATTAAGGCTTATGCTGAAATGGAGAAAGCGAGATTGAGTCCTGATGACCATACCCTTGAAGTTTTTTAAAGTGTCTATGCATTGCACGTCTTAGTGAGGAGAGTGAGGAGTTCTAGGAAATTAGAGCCTTGAAAAAAACAACTTTTGGGTCCCACTTTAAATTTTTTTAAAAAAATTTCAAGTCAATAAAAAATTTTCCACTTTAATAGTTACCTAACGGAGGTTTAACATTGTTAGTATTCAAGGTTCATTTTGAACACCTTGAAACATTAGGGTCCAATTCAAACGTTAGTGTAAACCTTAAGGGTTGTTTTGCTCTTTTGGCCCTTGCATTAAAATAGAATTGGAACAAGAACTACCTACCGCAATCCTTATAATTAAGCTTGAAGAAGGCAATATTCTTATAGAGGCTAAGAATGAGACATTGAATAAAAGAGATCAATGTCCTTAAAGAAGCATTTCCTAGATTCACTAATGATTGATAAAAAATTTAAATTGAATTAATTAAAGGGTTTGGTGAAAAAAGAACTTAATAAGCATGGGGATGTGCCTAGTAATTAAAGCTGCAATTATGAATGTAAATTGGAGATTGCATTTAAACATTGAACTTGTATATTTACATTTACATTTGAATATGACACATATGAGGTGATATGTAAAATAAAGATATTATTGAGTATTTAGATGTTAAATGTGTGTTATAGGTTTTTAATCACTTTAGTTACCCAATATATGTTTTGATTGTTCTACTAATTTGTCACAAACAATTCAAACAAAAGCAAGTCGTCTCTAATAGAAATTTCAATGAACTCATTATCAACTATCCTTAAACAAGCTTTCTAATCTGTCTAAACCTTAATCATCCCATTCTAGACATATTCACCATCTTCCAAACTATAAGACACAAAATTGAGACAACGAGCAGCAGAACACAAAGCCTAAACACAAAAACTCAGAAAATGAAAGCAGAACTTAAAAACTCAACACAAGTTGGATGACTTACCTAGACGGATTGAGAACTAGAGAAGATGAACTAGGAACAATGAAGCTGAATGAGGTTCAAAGCTCTTCAATGCAAAAACCAGAGGAAAAAATGACGATTAACAATGAAGAGGAAAATGAGCTTTGTTTTCTTGGTTAACGTAACACAAAAATGACATCATTTGTTATGGAACAAACAAAGTCGTTTTCATGATATATTTAAGAACTATGTCCAACATTTGGCAACAATTTAAAAAAAACATTGACAAATGTTGACCACTAGTGACGAATTTAGAAAATTGACGCCCAAAGGTTAGCCCATTGGCTATGATTTCATGGAATCGTCGCCAAGAGGTAAACCATTGGCGACAAATTGAGACAAACATTGCCAAAAGGTTGACTATTTGCGACGATTTATAAGACTGTTACTAAAGGGATATTCTTTAGGCTACGTTTTCATTAAAGTGCCACTAAATCAAGGCTTTGGAGACAATTTTATAAATCGTCGCCAAATCTTTTCGTAAATATTTTACATATTTGACAAATTTTAAGTAATATAGAAATTTTGTAAAATAGTATAGAATTTATATATAATAAATAAAGTTTTTTGACACCGCATAAAATTATCAAATCATATATTTTAATAAAGAAAAATAAAAAGCATAAATCTATGTAATATTAATTAATTTTGTGTTT
>JANZXV010000210.1:11688985-11702063 GCA_027576455.1 Erythroxylum roigii
TTTGGAATTATTTCATTCCTTCATTCCCAAACCTTCAAACCACACGCCACCTTAGAAATTTAATGTATTCTTCAATTTTTTTTTTAAAAAAAGTTGAACGCTATCAATGTATATGTATAAATAAAGTAATATTTATTGTAATTTAAAATGCTTAAAGAGTATTAAGAATTAACATATTTATTTATTTTCACGTCCATTCTTATGCATTTATATATTAATCTTACATAATTCTTTTTCTATATATTTAGAACTGATAGTTTAGAATTGATAGATTTAAGAGTTTAATATTGGAAGATAATATTTAATGTGCACAAACTTTAAAATTATTAAGGTTTATTCGTAATTAATTTTTTATACCTGTAAATTTATCTCAATTTTATAAATAGATAAATTATCTTTAAAATCAATGTTAATGTATTTAAAAAATTAGTTACATTTTGTGACAAATTCTGGTAAATGTTATATATACATCCGAAAAAGGAGTTTTAATTAACAAAAAGAAATCGTGATAGTATAAGATCTTGTCGCCCAACCAAGAGAGTAAAAGGGTAACCGAGAAGGGTGCATTTTAGGTAGAGTAAAAGGGTAACGGGAATCATAGGCTTTCTTTAGTGCGTTGTGTACATCCTTAGTACTATACTATGAGGTTGTAGAGTAGCTGGGGTTCATGTTCGCTAGAGGAATAATTGTTCCACTCATTGATTAACAAAACGGGACATTTAATTGGGATCACCATGGAGGCAATTAAGGACTCCAAAATGCTGGCTCAACCATCTTCAGAGACCATAAATGCTCTATAATTATTTTAGATCCGAAATGAGGTTATTACATGGCTTTAAAAGACAGATCTGGCAATGCTATACATGACACAATTACTTCATAGACGACAGAAAGGCTGAAGAGGCTGGGACAGAGCACCTGCTACATGGGAGAATGGAATTAAAATAAACTTTTTGCTTTGTTTACTGCATTCTTAAGTTCAGCCCTGAAGCTTTACCTGGTGCATTGAAAGGTTATTAACTCCCCCCTGAAAATAAATAACATGAAATACGTAATGTAAGTAATAATCATACAGATCTTTTTCCAGAAAGTGTTATTATGCACAGCAGAGGATCTTGGGCTCTTAAGTTGGCAAGTTCGATTCAGTTTTCCGAATGTATGGTTCAAAATCGTTGATGCTTCTGCGATGATTGTTAGCTTTTCAGAATGTTGAAAGAGTGAAAAAGCTAATTTATTGAACTACTGATGTGGCCATATATAGCCTTACAGAAAACTAATCCACGGTTAACAAACCTACTAACGTGGAGATTAACTAGGAAGCAAATGTCTAGTTCCTAAGAAATAGGGATTATTCGAATCACCAGCTAACAGACCTAAAGACTGATTCAAACCTTAACAAACTTCAACAATGATTTGTCAGAAACCAATGTCTCCAGGCCGTCGATGCCCTATTGGGATTCAGCATTTGGTTAGTCATTTATGCTAATTTGTTTTTCGATTTTGAGATAACCTTACACTACGCATTCAACATTTCTAAGTACCACAACTTAATTGTAGTGTAGGACGATTTATAAGTAGCATCAAAACACAGTAATTCCCATACTAAATATCTTGGTAATCTCAAGTTTGAAGATCAATTATACAACCATCATTATGAGATAATCCATAGACACATAAGTAATATTTTATCCGAAATTCTCATAATCGGTCAGTTCAAAGACTTACTTTCTAATAATCACCCACACATTAGTTTAAGTATCTCTATACTTTAATTTATGAGATCAATTACTTTATTCATAAGAAAGAAACATAATGTGTGCTAGTTTTACCGTTTCAATAATATCCAGTCTTGATGAAACTACAACTAAGAACATTTAGGAATAACACTTAAGTGTAGATTGAATCTCATAATTATGATCTCATCATAATTTCAATTACACAGTAATTATTCCAAGGATATATCTTCATTATTAAAACATAAAATATTAATTAAATTAATACATAAAGATAAATAAAGCATTTTCATTAATTCAAAATAATGTCATACATTAAATTGCATCCAATTGATTGATTGTAAGGGCATAAACTAACAATCTCCCATTTGTACTAAAGTCAATCTCCTATGAATCTAATATCATATCCATCCATATGACGATCATGTCTATTTTGAGACAATGACTTAGTAAGAGGATCTGCTAGATTCTCTTCAGTGGGAATTCGCTTCAATGTTATATCTTTTCACTCCACTGTCTCCCTGATCAAGTAAAACTTCCTAGGTACATGTTTAGACCATTGATGAGACCTGGGTTCCTTTACATGCGCAATAGCACCATTGTTATCACAATACAATACTATGGGCTCAACAATGCTAGGAACCACTCCAAGATTAGTGATGAACTTCTTAGTCCAAACTGCTTCCTTTGTCGCCTCTGACGCTGATATTTACTCTGCTTCGGTCATTGAATCTAAGATGGTTGGTTGTTTGGAACTCTTCCAACTAACCGCACCACCATAAAGAGTAAAAATATACCCTGACTATGATCTATTATAGTCTTGATCAGACTGAAAACTGGCATCCGAATGACCCTAAACTCTCAGCTTAACTCGTCTACAAACCAGAAAAATATCTTTAGTCCTTCTTAAGTACTTCAAGATATTTTTCACAGCCGTCCAGTAACCTTCACCAGGATTAGCTTGATATTTGCTTGTTATGCTCAAAGCATAAGCACATCTGGTCTAGTACATAGCATCACATATGGAATACAATCCATTTTATCTCTCTCCTTTTGTGTCTGTAGACACATATTCTGTGAGAGAGAAATCCCATGCGATATGGGTAAGAATCTTCTCTTAGAATTCTCCATGCTAAACCTCTTTAGCACTTTATCTATGTATGTGGATTGAGATAATCCAAGCAACCTTTTTTATTTATCTCGATAGATCTTTATACCTAGTATATAAACTGCTTCTCCCATATCCTTAATGGAAAGTTCTTAGATGACCATATCTTAACAGACTGGAGCATTGAAATGTCATTTCCAATAAGCAATATGCCATCCACATAAAGCACTAACAAAATGACTGCACTCCCATTTACCTTCTTGTAAACACAAGGTTCATCCACATTTTTGATAAAATCATACTCTTTGATTGTTTCATCAAAACGGATGTTTCAACTCTGTAAAGTTTGTTTAAGTCCATAAATGGATCTTTGCAACTTGCATATTTGATCAAGAAATTCTTTAAATTCAAAACCTTCAGGTTGTGTCATATACACACCCTCTTGCAAATTCCCATTAAGAAATGTTGTTTTGACATCCATTTGCCAAATTTCATAATCATAGTATGCTGCTATAGCCAATAAAATCCTTATAGATTTAAGCATTGCTACTAATGAAAAAGTTTCATCAAAATCAACTCTTTGTTTTTGTCTGTAACCTTTGGCCACTAACCTTGTTTTGTACGTATGTACATTTCCATCCATGTCAGTTTTTCTTTTAAAAATCCATTTACACCCAACAGGTACTATACCTTTAAGATTCATTCACCAAAGCCCATACTTGGTTAGTGTACATGGATTCGATTTCGGAAATATAAAAGGTATGTAACTTCTTGTCTTTATATTCATTGATCCAACATTTTGTCTTGGATAAGCAAAATTTAAATGATATGCAAAGGAGAATATCTTATAGCCGAAATATCTTTTGGTAGTTTGGTTTATGCCATTTGGAAGGAAAGAAATAGCAAAATCTTTAAAGGCATTGGCTGTCAATCATCACAAGTACTAATCAATGAGACACTTAACTGAATTGACTAATCAAGTTGGTTGTTATTACTGGTTAAACTGTTAGTCAATGCTTCCTTGTATGTTAATTAATGGTAAAGCTTTAAGTTGTTTCCTTTCTCTTTTTTCTTATAGCATTTATTGTTAGTGGTCTTATTAAATTGTATCTCTGTTGGGAACTCTCATTTTTAGTATATTCCTTTAATTTCTTTAGAAAAGATTACTTTGTAATTTGAAAGAAAATGACTTTAGTGCTTAAAAATCTTGTGCTTAAGGAAAATTATATATGAAACTATTTACTAAGAACTACAAAGCATAATAGCTTCTACAAGTAATTCATTCTTATTTTTTTGGTCTAATGAGAGCAAATGCATATAGAGCCATTTAATGTTATATTACTTTCATAATGATTATTGTAGTTTTTGTATTGTATATTTGATTTCTTATAAATCTTAAGCTCTTGAAAAATTCAAGGAGTTCAAGGAAATAGTTTAAACACAACTAGGAAGAGCTATTAAGGTTTTACATATTACGAGTGATGAATATGGGTTGTAGGAGTTTGCTAAATTTTGTCAAGAAAATAGCATAGTACATTTGAATACAATGTCATGTACACATGATCAAAATGGAATTTCTGAAAGGAGAAATATAATTGTAAGACCCTAAAAATGTTGAGGTTCTAATATTAATGATTTGATGGAGATTTAACACATTAACAATATTTTTTAATTGAATTTGAGATCAATATTGTATGCTTAAAAGGTAAGATTGATTAATTATAATGATAGTACTTAAGAGAGAGAAAATATTGGATGAAAAGAATGCTAGTTTAGTTTATTGTCACCTATTGGGTTTTCTACTGCTTTCCTGTTATCTTTAATAACCAAGACTGATAAATTTTGTCAATTTTGCAGATGTAGTAAGATTGCAGAAAAGTAAAGAGACAGATTTTACTTGGTTCGATAGTTTGAAACTATCTACGTCCAAGGTTCCCACCTATGGTGGTGCAGAAATTCACTATATGAAGAAGAAGATGAAACAAGTTACAGAGTTAATTGATTTTTCTGAATCACTTGCAAGAGGCTTTCCCTCCCCTAGTACTCACTGGTAAGTACTCTAGCTAACTCACAAACCTTTTTCACTCTCTCTTCTTGCACTCTCAAAGATTGAATACAAAGAGAATTGAGATATGACTATCTGCGTGTGTTCACTGTTGTCTAAAGCTTCTTTCCTTGTTTTTATAGCTGATGAAGAAGATGGAGTCTCCGGATGCTTCTTGGCTGAGTCTTCCCACTCACATGTGCCTCTCACGTGACTTTTAAGTGACTCCCTCTGCTGCTGTGTCTTGTGCGTGTACTGATTTAATGCAAACGGCTGCTGGAATTTAGTGCTTGCCTTTTAGCTTGTTAATGATGTGAGTTAACAGGTCACGTGGGTGTATTTGCTTCAGCAGATGGTCCTTGTGTATTGTTGTCACGTGAATGGGTTTTAGTTCAAGTCATTTGTTGTGTTTGAGACTAAAACACCGAGAGCCTCTCTTGTCTCCTTCTTCGACATTCTGCACACAGATTTCTTTGTTTCTTCGTTCTTCTTGCATCCTTGTATTTGTTGTATCTGAGGTGAATATGTTGGATTACAAGTGATTTCTACCACATCACCGTATAGCATTGTTACATGCCTAAATTAATTAAATGTGAATTAAAATTGCAAAATCATACGGTAGATATATCTGAAATTTAGTTAATATTTATTAAGTGCAAAATTGTGTGGTCATTCTTGTAAAATATGTTTTATATGCCTAGAAGATGATTTGGGTGTCGTGCGTAAAGTTGATAAGTTCTTTCCTGACCCAATGTAAACCAAGGAACATTCGGGTACCTTGCTGAGAAAGGTTAGACGATATTAATAAGACAAGGTTGGTTTTTGACTAGAATTGCCTTAGATTACTTGTCTGGTGAATCGTCAAATCCAGTCTATGAGACCACCAACGAGTAATCAGTGAAATGCCAATCTTGACGGCCCATAAGAAGTTATGCTTATAATCAATGAGTGAACACACAAATTTTCACGTACTAAATGAAACCAAGTAAATGTTCTAGAGTAATTTAATTATATTAAGGTATACATTCTTTCTTATCATTTATTAAACATTTGACATTGCTAAGTATCCAAAATGTTGCTATTTGCAAGTCACCATGTATGTGTTTTGAGAAGGACTGATCAAGGGCATTGTGGGCTGTTTCCAGGACCCCCATAGTAGAAGTGTGTACCCCATTCGTTGTTGTACGAGCTCTTGATATTGTAACAGTTGGTGTTTTCAGCCAAGGTTGAGATACCCAGAACCGAACTGAGACTATTATCCGAGTCCACGATCTCCAAATTGCGAAAATAGCTGGCCTTACCAAATCCGTCTTCGGCGAAATGGCCTGAGCCCATTTGGGTTGAGGTGTGCCTTCCGTTGGCCCTTGAGTTCACCACTTCCCCTCCCCACTCCACCATTGTTGCATGGTCTGCTAGATGTGTGAACAGTTCAGCTGGCCAGTACCCGACTAATGTATTATCACCAAACCCCATCCACCAATTCCCCAGTTTTGGATCCTAATCATGACAGCAAATTAAATAGTTCCCCAAGCACAAACTCACCACCTGATGCTTATTAATTGTACAATTAGTGAGATTGTTTACCTTCCAAACGAGAATGGTGATGTCATATTGGTTGCCTGAATAGGACGATACAGGAGAAATGGCAGCTCCAATGGCTATTCTGCTGTTGGTTTGCACAAATCCAGAGCATAGAAGATTGTAGCATCCTGTTGCTTGGTATGAATCACTCTATAACAGCAATTGACGATTATACGAAAGTTAGATTCGAATTATGTTTAGCTTCAAGGCATTGTTGAGAAGGTTCACTTGGATTTGTAGGATATTCATGCCCACCATCATTTCTGTTTTCTTGGTACAACTGTTCCTTAAAGTGCATGTAAATGCAACCAATTTTGCAAGCAAGGAATAGAGACATAATAATAAAAAATCTACCAACCACATTTATTAAGTCCACTCACTTAAGCATCTTGTTTTTGTCGTTCTAGCTGCTAAAGAAAAAGAGATAATCAACCCCATATCCAAAATTGTCATCTGTGCTTCATTTTGGCACCAAAAAGGTTCCCAAGGGACAATATATTAGTGTAACACCATACCAACATGCATGTTTCTAATTACTACAGGAAAGATTTGTTAAAACCAACAACACTCTGCATAATTTCATATGAATGATTGCAGAGACAACAAGCAGCTGGGGACAATGTCAAATCAACAAAAGGGTTAGGATGTCTGCTTTCATTGCTAAAATGAGATAAGAAAAAGTCAACGGAAAAACTTTCAATCAATTCCAAAAATAAGATGTTAGAAAGGATAAGAAGAGATCTTACTGTCCAGTATGTAAACAATCTGGGACTGCTGTCTCCATAAAGCTCCGGACTGACCTGACTAGTAGAATTATCCTGACTTTAGAAATTTATGATCTCCAGAAGAAGAAAATGATAGGAGGAGTACCTGCCACCCAGCTTCTATGCTGTTGAGATCTGAGCCGTCGAAAGATCCCGAAAGAAGCCAGATTTGTGAGAGACTGAACTCGTTGACCTCCTGGACAGATGGGTCCCATACGTTTATAGTTGCTTTCACTCCATACACATCTTCTTGCGTTGTTCCAGTGTATGCGATCGCATGCTAAGCACAAATTTCTTTATTTAATAACCAACTATTTTTAAGTGAAGCGATGTGATTGGTTTATGTATGTAATGTAAATATACACCTCATGGCCATTTCCACTAACAACGTCGGGAGCGTCGGAGGAGCGTCCTGAAGGACGTTTCTTGCCAAAGTCAAACAAAGAATTAGCCCTCAACACATCATGCACTGTGCTCCGTCGTATGGGAATCGTATGCTTTGGACATCTACTCCCGTTTCTATGCCACATTTGCGTAGCTATACTTTCTGTTTCTCCTCCATTACTAGTACTAGTAGTTGTCACCTTCCTCAATATTTTTGGCATTTCTGGTGCTTCTCTCTATATCATCATCATGAACAATGAATACTGAAGTTAATATGTCTACTTTGCTTTCAAGTAATTAACAAAAGATGTAGAGACAAAGGCACCCTTTTCCGTGATTTATCCAATTCCATAAACAAAAAGAAAAGCAATGATATATAGTTTCTATATTGTATGCAACAGAAACAGGGTTAAAAATTCTAGTACCTGAATCTTGTGATGCTTCAAAAGAGGGTGATCTAAAGCTGGTTGTTTTCTTTTGTGAACACAATCTATCAGATCTCCATCTGGACTCTATAGTGATCACATCCCAGAATAAGAAAAAATGAATTCCACATCAGACAAAGTAATTGAACAACATATGCAACTATACCTCTATGGTCATCACAGCGGGCTTGTTAATCTTTCCCAAGTGCCTTCTAATCCTTTCAAGTCTCAAGCTACTAACTTGTCTATAATTCGTGTAATTTAGAGCAGAAACAACAGCTAATCTTCCAGGAAGAAAAAGGGCTATGAGAAGTAGAAGAATAAGGACTAGAAGCCTTCTTTTTCTTACTAAAACCCCCATATGATATCTCTTGCAGTGCCGAAAAAGAAGGAAACTACGGAATGAACTAGCACACCATAACTAGCAAAAAATAGAACAAATCTGACTTCTTAATTAATTTAATTTTTTTAATATCACCAGCAACAAATACACACACAAACAAGAAAATGACCTCCCTCTCTCTCTCTCTCTTTCTTGTTTTAAATATGGTGGGATGGAAGGTGGGTGAAGAGCGTTAATTAAACCTGCAAAAGAGGCCCGCCTACAGCACATTCACCATCAAGATCATCATTAGCTGCATTGGATTCATGTATTGGTGAAGAGAAAAAGAGTAACCGTGTTTAATATTCTTGTTTCTGTGAAATTGCACCCAAAGAGAGAAAGAGAGAGAACAGAAACACAGACCTACCCATCTATACCAGAGAACCACCTTTTATTGCACTCCATCAATGTGTACATCTGCCACCATACAACCCTGCCATTAATATTTTGGATTTTCGTTTCTTTCTTTTTAGCTGGGGCTGGGGTTTTCTTTCCTTCTCAGTCTCTTATGTTTTTTCTTTCTTTTACCTTATTTTCAACTCCAAGTAGCACTCAATTAGCATGTTTTTCTATGTTTTGGTGCGGACACATGTCATATCTTTCACATATCCTCCCCACCTAAATGTAGGTATTTACCTGAATATGAATACGATATGTTACCCTTTTCCTCATAATACACATGTATGCAGAAATAAATTCTCGGAAAATGATTCATCTCTTACCCTACCCCCAATGTTTATGTTCTGTTAACGAGTTAGATGTAATGTAGTTAGATTGCATATTGTGTTCCCAGAGCACAAAGTTATGGCTTTCTTGCCTATGCATTGAGAGTTTTATGTATAATAAGAAAAAGAGTAAAAGAAGTGTGAATGAGTTGCCTTAAAGTTGAGTTCCCTGAGTCTGCTTTCCTTCGTATCGTATAAGACTGTTTTTCATGACTTTTAGTGCAAGCCAAGTGAACAAGGAGGTAGTCGATTGGTACATAAGACTAGCAAACTCTCTCTCTCTATATGTATATATAGGTTCGGTAATTGTCACGACCAGCTCTGAATTTAGCTATAGTCCTGGTTATTTTTGTATTTGCAGCACTGCCACGTAAGACCTGTTACTTATAATAATTTACGTGTTAGGGAACGAAGTTAAAAGGATATGGGAAAGAAATTTATGACGGTGCCAAATGTGCCTTATCCCATGTCCAAGTCCAAGTGTCCAACCCGATTTCAATAACAATTTGTGGAGATGAAGCAATCATTAACATATATATATTATAAAAGAACTTTTGGAACTTTGAGACTGAATATCGAAGAGTGTTTAGTGCTGAAATTTCAAAGTATCTGGGAAGGCTTATGGTGGCAATAATACATCTTTTACATTGCTGTAATATATATATATACACTGTTTTGTGTTGTGTTTGCGTTTGTGTATTGGGTTTGAAGCAAACTCCTTCAAGTATGCTTCAAAACATTCGTACCCATGTGGGTATGCATATATAGAAATAAATATGGTTGCATGAGCTATGAATTGAAACAATGACACAATAACTGAAAACATTTATGAAAGGAATTGTTATTTTATTTCATCTCCATGATTGTTTATATACACTTGGACAATGAATTTGAATCATACAATAATAACATAAATAAATCAACGGTTGCGATGAATTATGTTAAAACAGAAACTGAGACAACTCATATTAGCTGTGTTGGGTGCTGACAATCAATTGAGGTGAATTATTCGCTAGTTGCAAGTGTCTCCTTATATTTCTTGAACCATCAATTTTTCTTATAATGGTTGAGCTTGATTTTGCATTTTAGGCCCAGAGTATAAAATTGATCTGAATTCAAGTCCAAGCCCTTTATGCCTTTTTGTCTTATAGCCCCACCCAAACAAATCCTAGGACTCTCAACTAGGTTTAGTTTGGAAACCAAAAGTTTGAAGCTTGTTGAGGTGAGAGGCTTTGTGAGAATATCAACAAGTTGCTCTGTAGTACTCACATACTTGATTTCCAAAGATCCATTTTTCTACCTTATCCCTAATGAAAAGCACATCTACCTCTATATGTTTTGTTCATGAGTGAAACTGGATTTTGAGTTAGTAATTGAGCTCCATTATTGTCGTACCACATAGTCGGTTTGTGAGAAAGAGAAAACCTCAACTTAGAGAGTAATGAAGTGAGCCACAAAAGTTCAGTAGACACTTATGAGAGAGCTCGGTATTTAGCTTCGGTACTTGATCGAGCTACAGAAGATTGCTTCTTGAAGGTACAGAAGACAAGATTACCCCAGAAAGACACAACCACTAGTGGTAGACTTCCTGTCATCTAGAGAGCTGGCTCAACTGGAATAGTGTAGGCTTTAAGGTCCAGAAGTGTAGACGAAGGATGAAAATGCAATCCCAGAACTGAAGTTCCTCTTAAGTAACGTAATACTCGTTTACAAGAAATACAATGAGTATTGAGAAGATTTGCTAAGAACTAGCTTAGTTTGTTTACAATGAAGCTTATGTTTGGTATGGTGCTACACAGGTATTGAAGTGCTCCTACAATGTTGCGATAGAGAGTTGGATGCTCAAAAGGTGTGCCATTATGAAGTGATAGCTTGGTTGCTGTGGTCACTAGAGTGGAGCAAGGCTTATTGAGAACATGTTGGCTCTACTAAGCAGATCTTGGATATAGTGGCTTTGTGAAAGGTATAAGTCATTGCTATTTCGGTAAGCCTCAAAACCAAGAAAATGATTTATGCTTCTAAATGTTTTTAATACAAATTGAGACTGTAATTGATTGTTGACTGTGTGGATTGCTTGAGATGAGTTTCTTGTGATTAATATATCATCCACATGGACCAATAGTATTGTAATGACTTCTGATTGTGTGAATAGAACAAGGAAGTGTTTGACCTAGAATTGAGAAAGCCCCACTGATGCAATGCATGTTTAAGTTTATGGAACTAAGTCTTAGGGCTTGTTTTAAACTATAGAGGGCCTTAGCTAACTTGCAAACATGATGTGGCTATGTTTTGCTTTCAAACCCTGTTGGTTGACTAATGTATACAGTTTCCTACATATTACCATTAAAAAATGTGTTGTTAATTTCAACCTGCTGGATATCCCAATGACGGGAAACAGTAAGTGACATAACAACTTCAATTATTGAGGCTTTAATAGCCAGACTGAAAGTCTCTGAAAGTTCAATACCAAGGGTTTGATTGAACCCTTTGGCAACAATATAAGCCTTATATTTAGAAATAGTGCCATTAGCATTGTACTTAGTCCAGAACACCCATTTTGTACCAAGAATGTGCATAGTAGGCTCATAGTGAATAAGTGTCCATGTGTGGTTTTGTTGCAAAGCAAGAAATTCATCTTGCATAGCTTGAAATCACATAGGATCGTTTAAGGCTTATAATATTATTATGGGTTCAGTGTGTGGGTTAGAAACAAGAGTGATGGAATAAAATTTAGGCTTAAAAATATCACTCATAGAGCAACTTCGCATAAGATGAGTGTTTTGTGGTAATGGTAAAATGGGGTTAGGTGTAGTGTTTGATGTAATGAGCAAAATAGGATTAGTGAGGTGTTTTGGTTGTTTAGTAGGTTTGTAGTGTTTGGTGTGGATGTATGTAATGGTGAATAAAGATTTTGAGAGCTTACCTGGCTGAGGTTAGGGTGGCTATAGGAAGACTTGGTGAAACCACATTTTTATTTGAGTGTGTGGGAAATGGTTGAGGAAATGGAAACTCTTCCTTATTGAATTTTATATGGTGAGATATGAAAATCTTGCCTTAATTATTTAAGCATTTATAGCATTGCTGCATTGAGCTATGTCGAAGAAAAAATGCACTAAGTGGTATGAAAGTCAAATTTATGGTGAGAATAATATCTAAGATAAGGATAACAACTGCAACCAAATGTTTTGAGATAGAGATAGTTTGGTGTTTCATTATACAACTTCTCAAATGGTGAGATATTGTTGAGTCTTGGAGATGGAAGGCTATTGATGAGGAAGGGTAGCTGTAGAGAAGGTTTCAAGCTAACAGGTAAGGGACATGTGTTGGACCCCGTTTTCAAAGTCCAACACTTGCTCTGATACCACATCTGTTGGACTTTGCTTGTTTTCGGAGCCCAACGCTTGCTCTGATACTACAACTGTTGGACCCCGTTTCCAGAGCCCAACATTCGGAGTCGTGAGAACGTGAGTGTATTACCCTATAGGGTTATTTCAATGAACCCTTATTAGTCATCGTCCCACAAGGGTGGCATGCCCCCATTAATAAGTCACCCATGGATATGTTATCAAACTTCATATCTTATGCTTATTTTCATTTCATAATTCAATCACTCATCATTTCTTTTCTAACATTATTTGCTCCTATTATCAAATTCTCATTCACTTTAACTTGATACACTTTACTCTTCTTCTTTGAATTACAACTTCAATCATGTGAATATCCTTTTTCCCAAACAAACTCATACCTTTGGTACTTTGATATCAACCATTCATTCACTAATGTTATTCCAACATTACAAGATTGCACATTATCTAAACTCTCATTCCTTTTTACAAATTTCTCCAAAATTTCCAAACCTTAAGATCTATTTTCCATGAACATTCTGACAAGGAAAATGAAGTAATTTGACAACACTTTCTTCTAAAAAAAAT
>JANZXV010000210.1:11702163-11713581 GCA_027576455.1 Erythroxylum roigii
ATATAAGACTATCAAACTTCATATCTTATGCTTATTTTCATTTCATAATTCAATCACTCATCATTTCTTTTCTAAAATTATTTGCTCCTATTATCAAAATCTCATTCACTTTAACTTGATACACTTTACTCTTCTTCTTTGAATCACAACTTCAATCAAGTGAATATCCTTTTTCCCAAACAAACTCATACCTCTGGTACTTTGATATCAACCATTCATTCACTAATGTTATTCCAACATTACAAGATTGCACATTATCCAAACTCTCATTCCTTTTTACAAATTTCTCCAAATTTTCCAGACCTTAAGATCTATTTTCCATGAACATTATGACAAGGAAGATGAAGTAATTTGATAACACTTTCTTCTAAAAAAAATTGTTTCCCATTGTTTTAAGTTTCCAATGACACTAAAATAATTCAATTTGGTTAAGTAATCTAAAAGTATTGACCTAAACATTGTCAGACTGTTCTTATACTGAAACAGTACACTATACTTGATTTCCACCCAGAAATTGAAAGTTTTATGGAATGAATTAGAGTTTTATTTCTTTAGATAATTTGTAGATCTGTGTCTCTAGTGTATTTAGAAACAAGAATCACCTCATTTGGAGCTCTACAGATCAAGATATCATCTAAATACCGAAGTATGTTCAGTAAAATATCCAATTCATACTCTTCCAACCGATTCCCTCATTTTCTTTCCATCAATATTTTCCGAATTGAAACAAAAAGCTATCAATTTTTATGGAGAAATAGGAAAAATGTTTTAGGAATCTATTGGTTCAAGAATCACTTCATTTGGAGGTCGGATGATGAAGCTATGGCCAAAAGAATCAAACATAATTTCTTTCTCAATCTTGATGTACCTGTTTTGGGACAATTAGTATAAGTTTCTGTAAAGACATCAGATTAAGATTGTTCTAGGACAGTTTCAAAGAGAACTTAGAGATCTACAACTTCTGTGAAGACATTGAAGAGGGATTTTGCCATCAAGAGGGTCAAACTCTCAAATTTCCCAAACTGTAGATGGATCAGACGAAGGGATTCAGTTAAAGTTGAATCAGACGGAGGGGTTCAGTCAAAGTTGCATCAGATGACGAAGGGATTTAGTCAAAGCTGAATCAAAAGGAGGGATTCATCAGACAGAGGGATTCATCAGATGGAGGGATTCAGTCAAAGCTGAATCAGATGGAGGGATTCATCAAACGGAGGGATTCAATCAAAGTTGAATCAGACGGAGGGATTCATCAAATGATGGATTCAGTCAAAGCTGAGCCTTGACTCTGATGGAGGGATTTCTACAAGGTCTTCCTCACATCACCTAAAGTTTTAATCACTAACTACACTCTCCAAAGCGTCTCCAAAGGTTCCTATATCCATTCTAACATCACTTTCACTCATACTCTTCCCAAATTTGCTTCTTCTAATGTGATATCACTCCTTAAATATTCAATTACCAATTTGATTGTATTAAACTCCTAAATCTCAACTCATTTTGACTAATCACATTCAACTACATCTCATCGTTCATAATTCCTATCTTTCATCAAAAAGTCATATTCAAAAATCATCTCAAGTTGATAACCTTTTCAAATATACTTAATTCCAACTCAACATCATCCATACACAATCTATATTTCATTAACAACAAAAGATATGAGTTTTACAAAGCTTTAATGGCATTCCAAGCCATATTACATCATCGGTATCAAAATCCCAAATACAAAAGGTATAAAATCCAATAATTCTCGACATGCATCTAAAGCCTTGTTTTTACAAAATCTAACTTAATTTACAAAAACATTTCAAATGTAGAATGATGCCTCGAATCTTGGTTATTTGATCTCATTCTCTTCACCTAAAGATGGGACGGAAAGGCGGGTGAGCTTGAAAGCTCGTGGGTAACAGTTTAAAACGGAAGCATAAGTAAAACCTTTGAAAGTATTCACTTATCATAGAAAATTCTCATTGAGTTCATAAACACCTAGTTCTTAAATTTTCAACCAAATTCAAAATAAAACAAATCATGTATGCATCAATCTTGTCAATCATACCATGAGCACATAAGCACATCAAAATGATTTAGGCGGATCCAAAATAGAACGCACTACACATTTTTGTGTAGCCGTGAATAGAACGTACTATCGTAATCCCACTTAATGGTCTTGCATAGCCGTGAACTTAAGGGAGTCCGTGAACGAGCTCCATGCCACTAGCGGGCAGGCGGGAGAAGTCTTTTGTCAAAGTGCACTTAACTTAACTTAGGGGACTACCACAAACCTACATAATCATGCATTTCACAACTTGTAAAGATGTTGCCTAAAATGACACATTTTCGAAACTTGATTTCATAAACTTTATTTCCTTTCAAAATCATTTCCATTTTTCATATCATAAATCATTCACACAATTCATATACCTAACATGTAGCACTTTCTCAAAGCATTCAAAGAGCAATAAATGTAACATTTATAATCCAATTGAAATCATTAAACTTCTTTGATTCAAAGAAAACATGAGTGGCTTATTTACTCTATTATAAACATGTACCCACCTTGATTTCCTTGCTTAAAACTTTGCCAAAAAATGCCTCTACTCTTTCTCCTCTTGCCTTTCTTGATTCGCTTAACATTAACGAAATTTTCAATCAATAGGAATATCAAATTGGAGAACCCATAACACATATTCACTAAAATTGATCCTAGAAAACTTAAACCCATGCATTTTCTAAGCTTCTTGAACTAAAACCTTCCAAAAATCCAAAAGATTCAAAACGGGCTTACCTTGATTCTTCACCAAACAAAGAGATATTTGGCTCTAATGAAAGCTTTTATCTTCGTCTTCCTTTTTCTCTTATTAAACAACTCCAAAATCTCTCTTGAAGACTAAGAAAAATTAAACCCTAGCTTAACTCTCTTCTTTTCTCTCAAACTACCGAACTCTCTTTCTTTCTCGTTTTCGTTATTCTCTTCTTCTCTCCCTCAATTCATGTTTTTCTTCTTCATTTAAAAGCAAGACAACACTTCTTCTTCCAATTATGTCATTATTGATTGAGAAATGTGCAATTTTCCCTTCAATTTATGCCTTATATCTTTTATACTTAAGTGTCTTGCCAAAAATGCCCTTGAACGTTCTTATAACCTTAACACTTTAATACATTAACCCATGCAATAAATCCTACTAACTTTGAAATAATTAAATAACTCCAAAATAATTAATCTATCAAAACCTCAAAAATTATTTAAATCATGCTTAACTTTAATGAAAAGATTTGGGGGCCTAACAACATGTGAGCATGAGATAAGAGAGCTAGGCTTGTTTCAGTGATATGTTGATGTTTCTTTTCAGAAACACCATTTTGTTGGTGAGTGTGAGGATAACTAAAGCGTTGTTATATCCCATATTATGTGAGGTAAGGTAATAGGGTTTTGTATTCCCCTCCCATATCATGTATCTGATTTTAGTTTTAAGGGATAAAACTAGGTGAATCTAGTGCAAGCATAAAAAAAAATGATGTAGTATTTATGTCCTTTAGTTGAGAGATATGGAGAGGGTCCCCAAATGTTTGAATATATAGGATCTAATGGATTTTGAGCTGTTATGTCATGTGTTTGAAAGCGTAATTTATGCAATTCTCCTTATTTACATTCATCATAAAAGGACAAATTGTTTAGATTAATATTGAACTTCATTGAACCCAGAATTTGTTTCAATACACTATTAGAGGGGTGTCCTAGCTTAGCATGCCAAACATCAACATTCTTTTGTGCTAAAATTGCCTTACAGTGGCTATCTTTTGAAGAATAAAAATTTGTGTATTTGAAAAACAGGAGTCATTAGACTTAGAAGCAGTATGTGTTTGTATGATTGGCATGGTTTTATTTTATAGTATGATAGCTTTAAGGATATATAGGCCATCCTGAAGTACTCCCTTGAGCAGAACCTTCCCTATGACCTTATCCATAAACAAACAATTAAAATTAGTAAACTTAACAGCAATCTCATTATCTTTGGTAAGTTTAGATATGCTCAATAGATTTTTTATTATATTTGGAACATGCAAAATTTGTTTCAGTGCAAGAGGTGCATGTATATTGTCTTGGAAATGTAAATGAGATGAGCCTACATTAGCAATAGGTAGAGAATTACCATTACTAACAATAAGTTAGTCCTTAACACCATACTCTAAGCTGATTGAAAGATTATTAAGTTCTGTTGTTACATGATTTATAGCCCCACCATCTACAAACCATGTACTATGATTAACTACTTCAGAAGAGGGATAGCCTGGTTGATTAAGGGCTAAGTAAGATTAGCGGTAACTTTGTGCATTGTTCTGTGTAGTTTGATAAGTGGAGTTATTCTATTTCTATGACTGTGTATATAGCCTTGCCATGATATATCAAACTATTTATACATTTTAGTGCCTCATATCTAGGTTTGTGGTAAAGTTGACAAAAAACTCAATTTCCATTCCATCTACCTGCTCTTCCACAACCTCCTCTTCCTCTAAAGCCACCTTTTCCACCTTGATCGTTCTAGTTTTGGTTATTATTGTTGTAAGTTGCAAAGTTAGCAGCAGGTGATAAAATATTTATCTATGTAATTGTATTCAATTTTTCTATCCCTATTTCATGCATCATGAGAGAGTATTGTTCTTCTTATAGAGTTGAAGTTTTCATGGACTGCGTTAAATAAACCATAACAGGGTCATATTTATGATCAAGGCCATTAAAGGTACTTAATATTAGTTAATATTCTGTGATGGCATGTCCTATAACTTGGAGTGAATCTCTTATGGTTTTTATTTTCTGTATATATGTAGATTTGGTGTGGGATCCCTTTTTAATTATTGAGAATTGATGTTTTAGTTACGAGGCTCTAGCTATAGAAGTTTGGCCATAAAGACTCTCCATAATTTTCCATGCGTGTTAGGATAAGTTAGAATGGTTTACCTACCCTATCACTTCTTCTCTAGTAGTTGATAGCAACCAACAAAACAACAACTAGTCTGTTCTACATCATGCTTTGAAATATGAGTTTTTCGGTGGCTTGATCTGTGTCTGTAGTGATGAACTGAGAGGAGGTACAATGGTGATGAAACTTTCAATCTCAAGATCTCTTATGGCTAAGAACCTATGCTCTCCATTTGATAAAGTTTTGCCTGTCAAGCTTAATAGGAACATTAAAGTTTAGGGTCTTTGCTATGATGGGAAAATCAAGAGAAGTTTGGATCCATTGACGTTAATCACATATTAGCTTTGATACCATGAAAATATTTATGAAAGGAATTCTTATTTTATTTCATCTCTATTATTATTTATGGACACTTGGATAATGAATTTTAATCATACAATAATAATATAAATAAATTAATGGTTTTGATGAATTCTATTGAAATAGAAAATGAGACAGCTCATATTAGGTATGTTCGGTGCTGGCAATCGGTTAAGGTGAATTATTCACTAGTTGCAGGTGTTTCCTTGTATTTCCTGAACCATATATTTTATTTGATGATGGTTTAGCTTGATTTTGTATTTCAGGTGCAGAGTGTAGAACCTAACCTGAATCTAAGTCTAGACCCTTTGTAACTTCTTATCTTACAATAATAAATGTGTTGTTTAGGCTTTAGTGTGTGTTTTTAAGTGTTTTTAGAGTGTGTTTTTAAGTATTTTCTAAGGTGATAATCATATTTTTAGGACTTATATTTATGTTCTTGTTAGTTTTTTAATGTGCTTTGTTTGATTGTTATTGATTAGGTCAAGAACGTGATCTTAATTGTATGATTTGGGGATGTTTAACGTGTTTAATGATGAGTGGAGATAGGGAACTTGAAGAAAAGATGAAGGAGATAGAGAATAAGATCTGGCATGATCGTGCATAATATAGAGAATAAGATCTGGCATGATCGTGCATAATAGATGATCGTGTAGGAAGATAGCAGGAGCTTTGGTGAAGCCATGCACGATGTGACAAAGAGGTAAGGAAGCCATGAACAACTGTACAATATGCATGATCATGAAATTGCTAGAATTTTAGGTCATAAATTTTTATATGTTTTATGTTTTGATGCTATTTTTAGAACAAAAACAAGTGTGAAAACCCTAAAAAGAACCTCAAGAGGCTCATAAGTATAAAAAAGGAAAAGAAAAGCATCAAAGAGGTGACTAGAAACTCTGGAAAAGAGATTTAAAAAAGGAAATTCTAAAAGATCACAAGTTGCAGAATTTTCCAACTCAAGGTGAAAAAGAGAAGACATTCAAAATTTAAACCTCTTTTGTTTTCTTTTCCTTCCTTGTTATTGAATGTTAATGATCAATCAATTTGGATATATGTAGGATATGGATTTCTAAACTTCCTTTATGGATTACTTTAGAATTATTTAAACTTTTACATTCTTAATTTAATAGAATATACTTTCTGATTTTTATTGTTTTATATTCAATTTGAATTGAGAGATTAGATTGAATTATTTATGTTGTATTGTGCTACAATATCCAGTACCATAATAGACATATAAACATCAAATTAACAGTCAATAAAAAAGAGATCTTAATTGTTTATTCATTAACCATAGGATTGCTTCAAATCCATTAGGATAGTTAGGAAGAGCTTTTATAGATTGAGAGGTCACAATTCAATTTCTATCTATTTAATTTAGATTACTTGGTTAGATTGAGAGAGAGGATAATCATAATTATTGGATATCTAGGGCCCAATATGAGTAAATCAATAAGGTGAAGTGAAAACAAATAAGGATAGAAGTAATTCCTAAGTTTTCATCATTAATTAATCAAGTTTTTCACTACTTCTTTCATCATTCAATCATTAATTCTTTTATTTTTAGTTCAGTTCTTAGTTACTCATCATATTGTTTACCTTGAAAAAGGTATCCAAAAATTTTTATGTGGCTAACAGAATCCTCATGCTAATGACACTTCTGATACTATAAGATACGATCTGTGTACTTGTGGTAAAGAAAGTTTTTAAAAATAAATTGTAACAAGTTTTTTGGAGCCATTTATGGGAGTTGATTAGTTAGCATCTAGTGCAGTTTGAGTTACTTTCATTTGAGTATTTTTAATACTTTTCTTATGTTATTACAGGTGTGTGAACACAAGGGTAGCTAGGTGTTCAAGAAAACTCTTAGATACATAAGTTACTGACATCACCAAGCAAAAGAGGGAGATTCGAGAAGTAACACACGAGGAAGCTATAGAGACATCAATGGTAGAAGAAAGAAACCAGGAGGATAACAAAGAACCCTCATGGAGTTTAAGAGGTCATGTCAATGCAAAATAACAAAGGATTGCAAAACCACTAGTGCAAGCTAATACTTTTGAGTTTAAACTAGCTCTATTGAACATCATGCAAATTAATGTCCAATTTGATGGATAGGCCAATGAGGATCCTAATGCTCACTTGGCCAATTTCTTGGAGATATATGGCATATTAAGGTATAATGGATTATCAGAGGATTCAGTTAAGATGAGGCTATTCCCATTTATGCTTAAAGGTCAAGCTATCATGTCACTAAATTCTCTCAACCTGGAAAACGTGACAACATAGTAGCAGTTGGTATAAGTCTTTTTAACTAAGTACTTTCCCTTAACAAATACTACAAGGACCTTAAAGGCAATAACAAATTTCCAACAAAGGGAAGGGGAATCACTATATAGAGTGTAGGAAAGATTTAAAGAGTTGCAAAGGAGATGCCCACACCATTTGTAACATCCTGTTTTTCGGTGCTAAGGGTTAGAACCCTAGAATACTATACATGAGAGATATCAATGAGAAAATTAAGAAATGCACTTCATGCTCTTGCTATAACATACATACACGTGAATTTGATTATTGCACACATTATAATGATTTGTTCATACATTTATTTGACATTTTCCAGTATAAATGATTGTTTTAATATGGTTATGATATGGTACAAATGGTAAGGTACTTTCCTATGATGCATTCAGACTTGAATGGGACTTAAAATGAACCTAGTTTGAGGTTGAATAAGTTGATAAAGTGTTGGATATGTATAGGCTGTAATTAAGGATATAACATAGTGAAAGGATTGTTGATATCAAGTGTATAAAATTTGGAAATTTATGAGTGTTATAAGAATAAAAGTGTTCTAAGAAATGCTAATATGATTGTAAGGAGATGAGTAATGTGTATCAAGTAAGAATGAATGAGAGTTTGGATATTATGTGATCATATACTGTTAGAATAACATTGGTGAATGATTGATTAAAGATTTTATAATAATCAAGTGTATTTGAGCTATGAACCTTAGTGCATGATTGAGTGATTAACTTAGAATAATCTTGTATAATTGAAGTGTAAACCTAAGTTTAATTTAGACATATATGAGTTATGAAGTGTGAATTATCATAAGATTTAAATTTAGGTAATATACCTAGGATTGTCATTGAGCATGCATTATACACAATACATATACATATGTATGTGATTGAGTATTCATAAGACTGTGAAATTAGTAATATGTGTGCAATATGTGTATTGCATGATGTTGATACACAGGATAGAACGTCAACATCCAGACGTTTTCGAATCTTGGAAGGAAATGCTAATCTGGAGCATACTGTGAGTCGACTTAGTTGGTCTCACTTTCATTGTTTGCTCTGTTCTAAATTTCTGTATTGAATTAATATTGATATGATTGTGATTGAGACCATGTCGGACATTAATAGTCCGGGGAGTTTGATAAATGTTAAAATATAGGAAGTGCTTCATTGAATGTGAATGAAATAAGTGATTTTCAACATTATTGTTGAATGCCAGACATCAATCCAATGAAAAGTATGAATGTGAATGTGAAATTGAACGCAAGCAATTGATTGAATATATGTCAATGTGATGCATTTCATTATATGAATACATAAACAGATAAAGGTCGTTGTGACCGAAGTAGCAACCGAAAAAGAGCTTAAAGCTCAGAAAGTGATTAAGAGCCAAAGGCTCACTATGTATAATGAGCCCTGTTTTCTCAACGGATAAGGGACAGTTATTAATGAGCCCGGTATCCACAATGGATATGGGACAGTTACAGGCACTCGATCACAATAATAACAATTAGAAATGAGTCTCATTGGCATTGCATATATAATTGATATGTACGTTTTAAATGATCGAAATGAATTGTTTGACTACTCTGAATGTGAAATGTTGAATAAGTGATCAAAGTGTTATGCGATGCTATATGATTATTGGTGAAATAATGTGAATTATATGATGACATAAAGTGTATGTGAATTTGAAGTATGAACTGCTTTGTTATGTGATATGAGTGAGCCATCGAGGATGGTCCGCTCACTGAGTTCACAAAACTCACCCCAAAATTGAAACAATTTTCAGGCTTAAAGAAGATCTCCAGTTAGACAAATTGGAATCTAGCCACTGCATTTGAGTCAGAGATAGAGGTCGAGATCAGTTTGTGTCTACATATGTATTTCATTATTTAGTATTAAAATGTGTATTCACAACTGAAATTCTGATGATATGTATAATGGTTGTAACACTTGTGATTGAAAATGTTTGTGAATAAAATGGGCTAAAAAAGGTTTATTGATTTTCTTAAATATGCGTATGACAAATTTGCAATGAATTTGTTCTAGAATGCCACCCTCATAGAGTATATTCTCGAATACCGTCAATGTGTTAGAGAATATGCCTTGTGAGAGTGGGGTGCTACAATTTGGTATGAGAGCCCAGGCTTAGTGTCTTACATGGGCATTTTTGAAATATATGTCAAGTTATATGCATTTTAGACATGTCATAGTAGGCAGTAGCAACTGATCCCCAATCTGAATCGCATTTACACGAGTCACACGCATGAACATTTATTAAGAGTTTAAGTTGATAAAAATAGTGAGAAGAATGATGATCTATCATAATGTTAGAAAATGAAAGTTTGTGGATATTTAGAAATGAGAAATAGTATATGGTTAGATATGATAGATAAAGATTCAATGCATTTGTATTAGTGGATGTATTATTGAATATGTCTTCAGTATTGTACTGTGGTGATATTCCTCGAATGTGATATAGATGTGAATGCATTGTCATGGATTGTTTGAGGAAAATAGGGATATAAGTAGAAATGATGAGATTAAAGTATACAAGCAGAATGGAATGAAAAAAAAAAATTATTATGACCTTAAAAAGATGAACTTGGAACTGAAATGGTTGTTTGATTAATGTGACAAGAGTTGTAATCCACCATAAGAATATATTAGTGGAATTGAGATTAGAATTTCATGATGATTATGCATCTATAATTTTGAATTGATTGTGAATATACATATGTAAGATGAAATAAATGATGATTGGAAGAGGAGATAAATGAGAACGAGATTAGCAAGGTTAAGTTGATTTGTTATTGTGAGTGCATATTTGATAATGTGATTACTTTGACAAGTGGTGTTATTATCACTTATATGTTTGGAGATGATATAGGAAGTAATATGTGACTTATTAAATGCTCATCAATCTTAGCCCCCATAGTTAAACTTATGCGATGACTCATAGTAGTGCATGAAAGTGTTTATAATGATCAATTGGGGATAAATTGAGAGTGTAAATGATGTTACTTTGTATGATAAACTTAAGTAAAAGGAAGGAAAAAGAAGCAGGGCACAATCGTGGCATAGTCCCCAAGATCGTGGCTGAGATTATTTGCTTCTATCATGATCATGAAAGGTCCACCACGATCATGGCAGACACAAAAATAGAAATGTTGTCTAGAATTGTAGCATCTCACTCCTGCAAGACCCGAACCCGAGATCAACGGTGATATCCGAGTTCGTGTCTACGAAGGTGGCATGCTAGGGCACTCAATCAGTCACAAGTCGGTACAAATTTTTTTTTTGAAAACACTAGCACATGCAGAAGTCCTTTTCCATTGTGGGCCAAATAAATTTAAAAGCCGATAGAATAGTATTTTCAATACATTACAATCAATACAGTTTCAATAGTCAATTAAGGCCCAATCTCTTTTATAACCCTTTTTAGTTACAACCCAATCCACTTTGGGCCGTTGGGCCCATTTTTATACACAAAACACTCGTAATCATTTTCAGTTGGCACAAATTGATATAAACAGAAATATCCACATAGAATCAATCCGATTTACAAAGATTCCCATACTTCATCATTTATGATAAACTGTCGGACCCCGGCCCCGAGGCCCGACTGCCCTGGGAGGCGAGCCTGTTGGGGGCCCGTTCCCGAGACAAACTCTTGTTCTTGATCTTCTTGATCATTTTGATTTATGCCTTTACCTTGATAAACATTTTTGATTTAATACTTGTTATTGCTTACTCACTGGGGTGGTGAGCTTACATTGGTTAAAACTTAATTCTGTTCATCTTTGAAAAAGTCAACATTTTGACTA
>JANZXV010000210.1:11713681-11732254 GCA_027576455.1 Erythroxylum roigii
AGTGATTAAGCTGGGTGAGGGCCCCGCAGACGTAGGCAAGGTGTGCCGAACTGCGTTACCAAATTTTTGGTGTTTTTGTTATTTCGGTTCTGCTTGTTTTTATAATTTGTTGCTGCCAAATAAGTTTGCGAAAAGTTTGCAAAATAATTAACCCCCTTCGGTTTTTCAATTGGTATCAGAGCAAGGTCACCGATTCAGAACTTGGTAGCAAGTTGGTGCAGATCCTAATTTTGCAAACATGGCTACAAGAGAGGCACTACAGGTGGAAACTGGAAAAAGTGTGAATGATGCGGAAGATAAAAATGAAGACTTGGTACTACTCACACGAAATTTTGGTAAATGGTTGAAAAGAATTAAGAAGGACAGATCCGACTTTAGACAATATGGTGGAAGTTTATCGAGTAACAATTCAAGTCAATAAGCCAAAACTCAAAAAGGAGAAAGTAAGGTAAAGAGAATTCAATGCCATAAGTGTCAAGGCTTTGGACACGTTCAAGCGGAGTGTGCTAGTACCATGAAAAGGAAAGGAAAATCCTATACGAGCACTTGGAGTGATAACGAATTTGGAAGTGAAGAAGAAATAGCGAATGATGCTGCATTGGTTAGTTTACAAAGCAAAAGTCCAGTTACTTGCTTAACAGTAACTGAGAAGGAAGTAACTAAAGTCGGAAAAGAGATAAAATTGAAAATTTTCGAAAACAACTCATCTTAAGACCTATTATCAGATTATGACAGTGATGGAAGTGGCCTAGATGATAAAAAAGGGAATAGTTACGAGGATTACAAGTCTATATATGAAAAGTGGTTGAAAACGTGTAGAAAGAATAAAAGATTGAAGGAAGAGAATCTTTTCATGAAGAACACCATACAAGAGTTAGAAAAGAAGTTGATGTTGTCGTCAGATGAGCTTGGTAAAGCTAGAATGAAGTTGGTAAATACTGAAAAGAGATTGAGAATGTTGAATGGAGGCACGGAAAATCTAGATAAGTTGATAGAAACTGTTAAGGTTAAAGGGGATCTTCAAGGCATTGGCTATAAGGGTGAGTGTTCTAAAGTGAATGAAGAAAAAAATAAAATGTCCAGATCAGCCCAAAAGGTAGAAGCATCGAAAAAGAGTGGAAGATTTATACCCACATGTCATTTTTGTGGAGTTATCGGGCATATAAGGCCAAGATGCTATAAGATGTTACAAATTATTTTTCAAAGAGGTCAAAATCGAAAATCTAAACACTCTCCATTAAATTTCCAGCAGCATCCCATGGTATCAAAGCAAGCTTGGATTAGAAAGGGTCAAGTACAAGCACAAAAACATAGTTTAGGAAAAACAAGAAAATGCCTAGATTTGCAATTAGTTACTGCAGATGAAGTAACTGTAGAAAGTGATTTACAACTAGTTACTGCGGATGAAGCAGCTGCAGAAAGTGGTTTACAATTAGTTACCGCTGAGGAAGTATTTGCGGAAACTGAAGAACTTTCAGTTACTTCGGATGATGAACCAACTAATTATGAAACAGTTAGTTACTGCTGAGGAAGTAACTGCGGAAACTGAAGAACTTTCAGTTACTTGGGAAAACTGTATTGATGGAGGTAGAATTTGACCAAGTTGTCTTCATAGCAATTGTAGCTTGTCCTTTTAGCTTTCCAACGATACCAAGTTTGCAATTTTTTGATATCGGAATTGTGAGTTATGATCATTACAAGTCAGAATGCCGTTTATAATGTGTATCCCAAATAATTAGCGTATATGAAGTGATATCGGACTAGAAAAGGTTGATTTTGGCAAGATATGAGTAAAGGGAATGTTAGGATGGGTTTAGGACCCTTTGGAGGGGTTTTGGAGGGTGAAAATTTTGTGTCACCCGAAGGTTACATGATCTGCCCGTATGAATTCACACGGGCCGTGTTTTTCTGGGCGCAGGGACACAATTTCACCCGAAGGTTACATGGCCTGACCTTGTGATTTCACACGGTCTGTGTATTTTGACCCTCTTAACGACAGAATTTCAAATTTTATTCTTCAAGAAAGTTGTAGCCCTAGATGTTTACTTTCCAACCGTCTAAAAATGAAGTCAATCTGACATCCATAATGAGAGTTATGGCGTTTGCGCCAAAGTATGTTCAATAGGAATCAGGATATGAACATGTTGGATTCGTTGGGCCATAACTCCTTCGTCCGACCTCCGATTGAGGTGATTCTTGAGGCGTTAGATTCCTAACATGTTTTTCTACATTTCCATAAAAATTTATAGCCTTTGGAGTTAAATTAAAGAAGTTTGATGGAATGGAAGTGAGTGGTCGGGTTGGAGAGCTTAATTGGGCTATGAACATATTTTGGATTTTTAAGCATATCTTGAGCTATAGAGCTCCGATTGAGTCGGTTCTTATTTCTAAATGAACTAGAGACTAAGAGCAACCATTTGGAAGAAGTCAATAGTGATTTTTGTGATTCCGCTGTGTGACTCGCCCTTTGTGGCTTGAGATGTTTTGAGAATGAGAACTATTCGAGGAGGGTTAAAGAGATTGAAAACCCGCTTATGTCATTTTTTTCGTTTCCAGACCGATTGTTGGGCTTCAAAAATGGGGCCCAACAGATATGACCCTGGTGGCTGAGTTAGTGTACATAAGGGCTTATTTGCCAATTGTTTAAAGTCAAAGGACTTAAATATAATTTTTCAATTCTTGGAGGATCAATATGTAATTTTATAAAGCTAAGGGACTTCATTATTATTTTCAAAAGTTCGGGTAGAAAAATAAAAATAAAAGTTTTGGAGATTCCCAAATTTTGTGCTTAATTGCAAATTTAGGAAAATTTTGGAGGGTAAAATAATAATTTCACATAATGTAAGGCCAAAAAGGTAAGTTCACCATATTTTGGTCAAAGAAGAGTCAATATTCTAGACCTTTCTTGTTGGACACCCACCCTCCTGGGTCACGAGCCCGACGTCCTAAGTGACATCTGGACACGTGTCCCACAAGATTGGCGTGCCCCTACCAAGACATACACCAAGACGGCTTACCTCTACCATTTCCGAAAAGATTTTATCATCTGGAAGTTCGAAAAGGACTAGAAGGTAGGTACAAACGAAAAGCGAACTAATTTAAAAAGATAGAAGAAGTGAAAAAATTGCCGTAACTTTTCCTAAAGATATTGGATTAGGGTGTTCTTTGGATGGTTTGAAAGAGGATTTCAAGATCTACAACTTTCATGAAGACCTCAAAGACAAATTATATCTTCTGAAGGGTCAAAAATAGGACAGAAGATATAATATGAACAGTGACCCAGAAGAAGTTTATGAACAGTAACACAGAAGATGTTTTACAATTGACTTAACTTTCTCTAGAGATATCGGATTGGGGTGTTCTTTGGATGGCTTGAAAGAGGACTTCAAGATCTACAACTTTTATGAAGACCTCAAAGACCAATTATATCTTTTGAGGGGTCGAAAATGGAATAGAAGATAGGCCAAAAAGACAGAAGGTAGCAAAACACAAAAGATAGCAACAAGACAGAAGGAAGGGGAAAATTGCTTTAACTTTCCCTACAGATATCATATTTAGGTGTTCTTTATATGGTTAGAAAGAGGACTTCAAAATCTACAACTTTTATGAGGACATCAAAGACCCATTCTATCTTTTGAGGGGTCGAAAATGGAATAGAAGATAGGCCGAAAAGACAAAAGATAGCAAAACACAGAAGATAACAAAAAGACAGAAGGAAGGGGAAAATTGCTATAACTTTCCCTACAGATATCAGATTTAGGTGTTATTTATATGGTTCAAAAGAGAACTTCAAGATCTACAACTTTCATGAAGATCTCAAAGACCAATTCTATCTTCTGAAGGGTCGAAAATGGAACATAAGATAGGCCAAAAAGACAAGATAGCAAAACACAGAAGATAGCAAAAAGACAGAAGGAAGGGGAAAATTGCCATAACTTTCCCTACAGATATCAGATTTAGGTGTTCTTTATATGGTTCGAAAGAGGACTTTAAGATCTATAACTTTTATGAAGACCTTAAAGACCAATTCTATCATCTTAGGGGTCAAAAATGGAACAGAATATAGGAAAAAAAGATAGAAGATAACAAAACACAGAAGATGATGACGTCATCACAGAAGAAGCAAAAAGGCAGAAAAAGCAAAATACAGAAGATGATGACGTCATCATAGAATAAGCAAAAAGGTAGAAGATACAACTTCACTCTTGAACATCTTCCCGTATAAAGGCCATAACTTTCAGCTCAGATGTCCAAAATTTTCATACTATATACCGTTGGAAAGATAAAAGAAAGACCTACAACTTTCTAGAGATAACTTTGCCTAAATCAGTCCAGATTAACCCAGATATTTCCCTGAAGTCAATACATAAATTTTTCCCCTCATGTAACCTTGAGAATCATGGGCGAAAACAAAAATCATAATCCATTAGCATCAAAAGATCATAGTTTTAAAAAACTTTAGTGGGCATTTCAAGCCCTTAATACATCAACGTTTCAAAAATCCCACAATACAAAAGATACATGAATAATAATTTGCTCAAAATGCAACTAAAGCCTTGCTTTACAAAACTTGCTTTAAATTCTAAATAACCCAAAACTAGGAGTGCTGCCTTGCCCCTTGACCTACTCAATATCCTGCTCATCACCTGAATGTGTGGGAGGAGATTGGGGGGTGAGTTTAGAGCCCGTGGGTAACAATTTTATACGTTAAGTACTCAATCTTAATCCTACTCAACTTAAAGCCTTTCTCGACTTGAACATATTCCTCTAAAGTTCTAACTTAATATTAATACTCTCTTTTATTTCATCCACTAAAACAATACAATATCATTAGCAAACAAAATACACCATGTCACATGCAAACAAGACAGGGCTCAACTATAGATAGAAAAATTATCTGTATCTCTTTCTATTGTCCTTACTCTAGTCTTACACCTTGATACATATCTATAAAAACCCTTATGTAGGTCATAAGAATTCTCTTAACTTTTAAACATTTCCACATAACTTCCCTAGGTACTCTGTCATAAATGAAAACCATTTGTAAGTCCCTCTATCCTTATAATAGGTCTAAAGAGGTATAAAATGTCTATTATGGACCTTCATAACGTAAAGCCAAATTGGTTATTTGAGATAGTTACACATTTTCTCACTTTTTTCTCAATTACCATCTCCTATAACTTCATGATATGATTGAGTAGTTTAATGTCTCTATAATTATTATAGCTTTAGATGTCTCCTAGAAGGATTAGTATGCTAAGTCTACATTTTGGCATGCATGAGAATTTGACTAGTTAAGTATGACCGTCATCATCTAAGCTCTTTCACACTTTCATAGGTAACTCATCAAATCCTACTACCCTTCCGCTCTTTATTTTTCTCAATGCTCATTTAATTCTTTCTCTTGTGATCTGTTGGCAATAAGTGAAGTTGTGATAATTCTCAGAAGCTCTGAGATCATATAAGGAAAATATATCATTTCCTTTAATTATTATTATAATTACTATATATAAATTTACTATAATCATTTATTAGAGTAAATAATTTATTCATTGATTTTTAAATAAAAATAACAATAAGCGAATACAATTTAACTAAAGATATCAATAGGTCGGGCTAGGCCAGTTCAGGAGCTAGGGCGGCCCGTGAATCGTGACCTAACAAGGCCACGGTCGGGCATGATCGACCTATCTCGGCCCGTAGCCCGATCAACCTAGGCCAAAATCAAGCCAGGTCGGGCTCTTTTTGACATCTCTATAATTTAACACCTAGTTCACTATTCTTTCATACATTACTCGGGGAGCATCTATACCGAAAGACGGCCATTTATATGGGAAGGAAACACCCTAAATTGATTTTGTTTTACGTACCAACTGTAGGTATAAGTAACCTGATTCTGACAAATTCTGGTTGGCCGTTTCATTAGATTGCACGCATGACAACTCAAAAAAATACCTGTTGGAATAACTGTTCCATTTGGTCGATTGAACCCAGAATCCTTGCGAACAACCTTCAATCTAAAACTGCCTTCCTTGCGGCATGGGAAAACATGATGCAGTTGTCAGCAAGATTGAGATTATTGGACCTCCACGCAAGATAGATGCACCCTTTAAGATGCCAAAATCCCCCTCGCCGCAATCTAGCTGAAAAGGCTTCTACATAGATGATGATTACATAAGGGAACAGGGTTCACCCTGCCTCAGCCCCCTTGACAGGCAATAGCCCATGGCTGAGAACTACTTTATGCTTGGCCGAAGAAATACAGTTGTAAATCAGCTAGCCTGACAAATTTCCGTTCCAACCAACCGTCATAGCTTTAGCCACATCCAACTCCACAATGTTTCCGGGATTTTCTTCTTGATTTAAGATATTGAAAAATATTCCAAAAATTATCAGAACACGCGATGAGTATCCGATATGACCTGATCAAGCACAACTTTAAGCTGATTGCTAAAAACCGTGGAAACAATCTTATAGCTCATGTTGTTGATACACTTCAGGAATAAGGCGCACCAAAGAGCCATTGATTTCATCATTGTGAAATTTTAGTGCACCACTACCAATTTCCATTTCGATCTCTTTAATCTTCTGTTCAGTATGGCCGAAAACCTCTCTATTCCACCAGAGGCTGCTTAAATTGTTAGAAATTATACAAGGATTATTAAGTCAGGCATTCTCAAATCTGAACATAAAACAAGTCCCAACTTTATTTAGGAGGCTTATTCATGCCCAGTCATTTTTTTCCACTTAAATAAAAGATTGGAGCTTTTAAATAGTTCGTTCTACTTTTTGGCGGGTGTTCTCTGAACCGCTTAATTTAGGACTCCAGTCGATTAACCCAAATCCTCGCGAACTTATGCCTCCTTTCTTCACAGCTATCTCATTATCATATGTACTTCCCCAAAACTCTCCATATCTACCCACCCATCTTTTGCGTAATGCAATTAAGTGGAAGCTTCCAAACTTGAACCAAGAATGGTCAGCCTGAGAACTGAATATTAGTCCGGGGCACGTCACCCGCCACCGCTCAAATGCAACAAGCTGGTTTTCAGTTTCAGGGTCTGCCCTCTAGAACTAGTCTCATACCAACCACATTGCAAAACCAAAAAACAAGAACAGATTGTCCGTAAGCTCCGATATAGATGAAGTTTGGGACAGAATGCCAAACAATGGGAAAAACATCTCTCGGCTGCTTACTTTCTGAAGGATTTAGATGAAATCCTTATTGAACATCATCGTCTACAATTTTCGCTTCGAGCACTTCAGAAATTCTCCAAATCATATTTACATCCAAAAACCTAGAGTAGAAATTAGGAACGGGAGCCACCAAAACCAAAACAAGCCAATCAGCCCAGGCAGAAAAAAAAAAAAAAAAAACCCCTCTGAAACACATCAAAGGACTGAAATATAGCAATGGAGACGAGAGAATAACTTTATAGCGAAAGGTGGCCAGTGGAGATGAGAAAAAAAAATAAAGAGAATCCTACCATGAGTGCCATTAGCAACTAATAACCATAACACTCAATATAAGAGTCCTGCCAGAGATGGATGTAAGCTGAAAATATGCTTCCGATAAGCAAGAATCTCTGCATTGCAGAATAAATATTGTAGTATGGGTTCGACAACTGCAGCACCACCAAAAGGTAAGCCATAGGCTTATCTTCTATCTACATACGAGACATTAAAGCTTTCATCAACTTGGAAGTATAAACTACACCCAAGCAACAAAAATTTGGGCATCAAATCTCTAATCTTCCGCTGTATACGTATGTATACCCTGTTGACAAATGAAGATGCTTATAACGGATATAAAGTCAATTTATCGCCTGGTATAACAACTCTACCCTTGAACCACTTAAAAGATGAAAATAATCAAGCAACCCAATTTCAGCCACTTGCCGAGTCATCTTCGCTGTCTTCACTGTCATCACTGCATGGTCATAAATATATGAATCATGGGATGTATACATTGCAATTTGCAACAACAAATACAACCAAATATAACCAACATAAACCATAAAGTCATATCACAACAAAGGGAAGACGCTAAAGTAATAAAAATTACCTTTGCTCAGGAAATTTGGAAAGTCGTCTGGCATCCAAGCCTGTGATATATTTTTGAGCAGCTAATACATTTTCTGGACCTGAAAATAAATTGTCATTAAATTAGCAAAACGCATAATGTTCTTGCTCAGACAAGAGTAACTTTGGGAAAGTAAAATTACAGAACAAAATGGCCCATTAGAATATTAGAACATAGAAAAATCCAGTCCACATAGGTTATATTAAAAATATCCAAGAAAGCATTTAAAGGGATTGTGTTCAAGAAAGGAGATACCTTTTGTCAAATGGAAAGTGTGCAAAGCACATCTTTCTGCAGCAAGTCTCACTGGATTACTACTGTCCTTCATACATTCAGCAAGTGCAGGGCCAATAATTGCAATATGGACCACAATGTATGAGGGATTGGCCTGCAATAGAATGTACCATGCTTAAGAATCTAAACCTTCATCACAATTGGCTGATCAAATCCAAGAATTTAGAATAACAATCGCCCTAACATACTTTTGCAATTGCTTTAAGAGCTGACAATGCCCTTCTTCTGACTTCACTAGAATCATCATGCATACCAGCGACTATGGAACATACAATATCCACATTCAAGGCAGATTTAGAAGCATCATTTTGAATTTGATGAAGTAGAAGCCTTCCCAAAGCCTTAATTGAAGTGTCACGGAGTGGGAACTGATTTGCAGAAGGCAGTTAGAATTCAGCAATTGATAATATGAAAGTAAAACTAGGAGCGTTTAAACTGTATTACCTTTTCATCTTTCAAGGCAGCTTTAAGGGAGTCTATGATACATGGAAACTCTGGAGATATAATAACTGAAGAAGGATTGTGTCTGAGCAAGGATGAGATGGTGAGTACTGAGCCATGCCTAGAAAGCCAGCTTGTTGAAGAGGCCAAATCAGAAAGGTTCTGTAGCAGCTCACAAAGCTGAGTATCGTCCATGTACTGTAATAAAATACTTGAGGTAAGCAGAAACACTTCTTTCACAGGAAGAAGAGAAAAAATCAGGGTAGGAAAACTTTGATTATTTGAATATAGACATCTTAAGTTATGCCATACAACCAACAAAGGGAAATATACTGTTCCTATCAAAACTTCCACCTCCTGATGTCATAGAAGAAAACTTTCTAAATCAAAAGTTTTTGACGGATGAGTGAAAAAACATTTTGCTCTACAGTAGAACTCAAAAACAAGCAACAACAACTGGATAAAGATAGGGTGGAATAGATTCCCATGCGAAGTGTGAGCAATAAAACCCCTTCAAATTGTTGATCGAGTTAAAACTTAGTTACGTAGAGGATATAACTAGTATTTATAAAACCTATGATACATGAATCAGACCTGTGACATAATTCCCAATATGCTGGAAGCGGATATTCTAACTTGGTCATCATCATGATTAATGTCATTTTTCAGCTGACAGTACACACGAGTTCTAACAGCACTGCTCAAACTCTTTCCAGCATGCTTTATGACTCCTTTCAAAGCTGTGAGGATTGCCTCACGGACACCAGCATCTGATGCCTGAAATATCATGCCAACATCAGCAAATCTTTATGAAGATCAGTGGTAATCAAAAAGCAAAACAGTAAGTACCACCTGCAAACTAGATAGGAGGTCACTGACTAGAGGATCAACCCTCATACTGAGAGCACTGAGTTTCCCAAGTGCAAGCGCAGCACTTGTACGAACAGTCCTGCATAAGACGAGATCTCAGGACAAACAAATAACAAAGACGGCTTTTGTAACATAATTATGCAAAGAAAAGACATTTTTTACTAAGTAACGAGCAAATTTCAGAAATAAAATCATCACTATACTATCTACGAAACAGAACAAGCATATACTAGAGCTTTCATTTAGAAGGAAATTTTCAGGACAAACTACAAATTATAAGAGTTTAGTTTTTACCAATATAAATAGTAAGTTTCAGATAGGGATCAAAACACATTATCCAAACAAACCTAGTACTGTCTTGTAGACACTTGATAAATGTTGTTTGAAGCTGAGGAAGAAAGGGCCTGAGTGCTATGCCACCCTTTCTTATAATGATGCTTAAGGTGGATAAAATGGCACTCTTCACTTGCCAAGGAAACCGATCACCTATAATCCTTATAAGAGGCCTGTATACATAAGATATGTAAAATCAAAATTAATTCAGAATAGCTCAGTGAGAAAAGGTGTGAAACAATTTGCTTGAAATTTACAAGAGAAACTTACAATGAATATAATTTAAAAATGACAAATAGAGTCACACGTGAGCCTAAAAGCACATTTTAATACAGTCAAACATCATGAAGACACTACTGTTGACACAAACTGACCAGTTTGAAGTGCAAGATTTCTTTCCTTTGCATGCAAGATGCTCAATAGTCAGAGCATGAACTCAATGGTATAAGTCTTACCTAGACAGCCAAGCCACACTAAAACTTTCGGACGGAATCAGCCATTAAGAAACAGGGTATCTACTGACAGCTGACGCTAATAAGACTCAAAAAGTACTTTCCGAATGCAGTTTATAGCACTAAAAATAAGAGTAGATAGTTCTGGATTTTCAACAGAGCACCACTGATGACAAAGCATGCATAAAGCCATTCTAAAACAAGAAATTTGTAGCACCATCCCCCAAATTCCCATATCGTCAAACAATATAATTATACGCACAAAGCAAGAATAAAGCCAGAGCTGAACTTCCTTTTTAAAAAAATTAGCAGTCACAATTCAAAAATAGCAAGCATTCTTAGAACCCTGTTGTACATACCCAGTGATAGGAATGACAAACTCCTTCAATGCATGTTCACTAGTTACTTCAATAAGCTCCCCAAGCCCCAGTGCTGCCTGCTCTCTAAGTTCTGCAGACCCACTTATTAGACCCTGAAGACATACACTATAGCATCAAACATTTCCTTACTAAACAATGATAAAGGAGTAGTGACACAAGACAGTAACCTGATTTACTTTAATCTCTTCTAATAAAGCAAGGACATGAAATGACAGATAGAAGCAAGCAAGTGCATAAAGCCAAAAACAGTGCCAAAAGGATTAAAAAAAACAGCTATATTGGTTGCATAATCGAATCCTAGTACAGAATCTATACAAATTTCAGTCTCCTTTGTGCTTATTCCAGTAAACTGATACTGCAATGATCAAATATCTTTGGCTTAATGTACTGGAGTAAATGCTCTGATATTTCATATTCTAACCTATGGAAATAAACATTGAATATTCCATAGGGAAAGTAAAACAGAAGTCTGCATGTTCTTACATTTTTCTGTTTCATTTTAAATCATCCATATTTGACAAGAATTCAAAGGGTGACAAAATGCAAACCAAAACCAAAAATTCTACATCTAACGTATCAACTCAATGAAACAAATGCTGCCAATTACATAATATACCTAGAAGTGAAGAAGAAAATTCAGATGAAGTGTATTGTGTGATCATAAAAGCAGATATAATCTTTAACCAAAGATGGAAAGAAAGAAAAGAAGGTTTAAAATCTTACTTCATGTGAACTTCGATTCCACATTTGAAAGGAAGAACAAACCAACTAGTTTCAAATGAGACATGGTATCTGAGCCTATAGGAAATGCCTTTTACAGATAAAGGAATGTTAAGAGTTTCAAAGTTCTTACACAACATGTTCTGCTCTTTGTAAATAATGACTACTTCGCACGATTTGATAAGTGTCACTCTAACAGACTCATATTTTGACTTGGTATACATTTGAAGATGTTGAACAACAATGAGTAAAAATTAAACAAAACATGTTATACCAAGAGATCACACTTGCTCCATCACATGCATAAGAACCAAAAAAAGAATTTGCTCAACTATTAGTCTTCTGACAGTTGCATGGGCTGACATAAATTTCTGCATACTTAGTTCAACCAAGAAAGTCTCAAACAGTATGAGATGCATTGTATTAGCAGCTAATTTTCACTAAAAACATTTGGGACTGTGTACAGGGAAGACGTGACTTCAGACAGTATCCAAAGAGTTTTCATTCTCATGGTTAAATCCAACTAGGTAAGTGTGATTGTCAAAATCAATATGAACAATAATCTAAAGAAGAAAAGTTAAAATTCTTTAATTCCATTTTTGGTAAATCAAAGAAAATAATTTAAACAATCCATTGAACAGAACCATACTTGGAGAAATACTGGTAACAATGGCTGAAGAGCTTTTGGGAGACAGAAACCAGGAATGAGAACTGGCCCTCCCTGCAAACAAATGTATTTCTAATCAATGTTTCACAAAAAACAGATGGAATGGAAAAAAGACACAAAGGGACATATGACAGATTTTTGGCGAACAATTTATAGTTACTGTATGATGATCTATTTTTTCACACTATGACGGCAGACCTTTTTCTTTCTTCGCTCTTTATCTCTTGATGTAGAAACAGCATCACGCACTAGTTTTATATATGAGGGTAGAACCTCCTTTGGAACTGAACCAACAACCCTCGACAAAGCTTCCCAAGCAACCTATTGAACAAGATATTATATGCAGAAGACAACAGAATGATAGAAGAAGCAACATACAGAAAAGCACTACCGCAACCGTCACAGAATCTGGGTCACTTAGCAATATAATCAGTGCAGTTATCATGTTTGGAGCCTCATCAGCTAAATATAGCTTGCTGTTTTTGAAGAAAAACCCTATCAAATATGATGAATTTCTTCGAATTGAAGCCTGAAATCATTGAGATGTTATTGCAGTGAGAGAGAGAGCGAGAGAGCGAGAGAGAGAGAGAGAGAGAGAATAAATCTCAACAGCATAAATAACAGCATACCACATTATCTCCAACACCTTTAACAAGTTCGGCTATCAGATACTCAACGCCTTCCTCATCAATCGCCAAGACCACTGTTTCTGCAGCCTCTTTAGCCAAGGCTTGTACTTCCTACAAATTGAAAAGCTTCTGTAAGTACGAGTTATTGTAAGATAGGAAAAGAGATAAAGGTGGCTTTACCATTTTCTACATACCTTGTCCTCAGAACCCATTGCGGAAAGTAAAGCAGGAAGAACGGTACCAAGATGAAGGTTGAGACCAGGTCCTGCAACTTCTGCCAAAGCTCCAAGAGCATGTGCATTGAAGGCACTGAATGTGGTTCAAGATATTAGTAACAGAATATGAGTCAGAAAAACAAGTAGTGTTGGTTGAAAATCAGGGAAAGCTAGTCATACGAAAGAGGAAGATGGACCAGTTTTGGCAAAATGTGTGGTAACACAGCAGTCGTCCTGACACTGAAATTATAGAAAATATAAAAAGATGAAGGAGCAATGGTCAACACAAGAAACAGAGAAATAGAGGAGATTAAACAACAAATATGTTCTGCATAATTTATACCTTAAAATCTGTTTGAGACCATCAAGAGCATTATCAGACGTTTCATCATCCTCTAAGGCATGCAGCAGTGTTGGAACAATTTCATCAATCGCTTGCATTCCAGCACTCTGAATAATAATAATAATAATAATAAGACAAAATAGGTAATCTCACTGAAACTAAATAGTTTGAAAAATAAATTTCAGATAAAATCAAAGACCAGGAAATAAACCTTGTAAAGTGTACTGAATGCTAAGCCAGCAGACTCTCGAACCTCAGGGATGCTGTGAATACATACAGTGTTTGTTTTAGCAGAATGTCCTCTATAAGACATGTCAAAAATTATAACGAACCTGTCACAAAGCGCAGTCCTAATAGTAGGGATTAGATTGTCCATGAAACTCAATAACTGTGTCTTCCCAGCACTTGCCATTACTTCACTCAGACCAATGCATACACCCTGACATTTCAGATCATATTAGAATCACAGGAAGCAAGTATACATATGAAAGTTCTTATCCATTCCAGACTAAACTACCAACTCCTATGCTCATTCATTTTGATATACAAAACGGAAAAGAAAAAGATATATAAGTGTCATGCATGCAACGCTGCCATTCCAATGGTTAACTACTAATAACAGAGGCCATTTCCTCCAAAGGTGGCACTATTAGATAAGAGCAATCAAGAGAACAAGTAAAGACCAATCTCAGTGACAAACTATTAAAGACCAATCTCAGTGACAAACTATCTTTCCTGATGATATATGATTCTGGAGACCAAGAGAAGTGGAAATTTTTCCTTGAGCAGAGCATAAGAAATTATAAGACTCCAGAATGTATGAATTGAGATTAGAGTTGCAGTTCCAGATGATTCAGAGCAAAATTTGAATACTGAATACTGTTGCTGCAAACAAGCTTACTTGTCTTCTGCTAGCATCCGGATCTTTCAATCCACGGGATAAGATTGGAATTATCAAAGGAAGCACTCTTTCGCCGAGCTTCCTAACAAGTTCACCCAGTGCTCGTCCAGCAACCTAGAGTTGAAATCACTTTATTGATATGAACATTTTACAATCCAATGAGAAAATTCAAATGGTTCAGAATAGAAAAGTAAACCTGTCGCCTCTCAGAGGAGGAGAATGCAAGAGAAGATATCAAAGTGTTCATCAAAACTGGCATAATTTCCTTCAGCGTCTTTGGAGTATTTGCCACTATAGTTTTCCATACATGCAAGGCAGCCTGCCAATAGAGGAAAGCAAATTTGCAGGTTTTGTAACATGCAACAGTAACAGATACAAGAGAAGTGCACAAGAAAGGCAAGAAAAACAATTTTTCAGTTACATTACCTGACGTACAGATATGCTCACATCAGTACGAACCATGTATAATGCAGCAAGGACTTCATTGCGCTTTTCCCTGCCTAATACCTCAATGATAGCCCGACCATGTGCTTCAGTACTAGCACCTTCATCATCACTACCACCCTCAAGTAAAGCCTTTCCGGATGTTCCAGCAACCTTTTTTCAATTAAAACAATTCAGGAAATTGTCACCAAAAGAGCTGGCTCTAAAGAGTTCCACAAACCAGTATCAAGAGGTCAAGGAATAAATACCTTAAACAAGAGATCTCCTAACAATTCAACGGAACTTTGGCGAATACGCCAACTATCATTGAAAATACCATCCTCAACAGCTGGCAGGAGAAGAGGTAATGACCTGAAAATGAGCAAAAGAAAAGTAACAACAGCAATAAAAGATGTTAGAAGAGACACAACAAGATGCATCTGTCACTTTTCAACAACTAAAAAGCCATGTGAGTAAATAAAAAAGGAAAATAAGACCAAGCACATGCATACGTTGTGGCATAGTGCTCCACCAGGACATGCCCAGCACCTAATGCAGCATCACGCACAGACTCATTCTCATCAGCGAGACCTGGAGAAGTATAAACATGGCTAGTATCTTTAAAAAAATCACCAATTAAACTGAACAGAGGACCCAAAAATTTTAAAATGCTCCCCATTTCACAATAGAAAAGAACAATTACCATCTAAGATAGCAGGCAGCACCTGCTGCAGATAGTTCTGAAATTGAACACCTAAAGACCTAGGAAGATACTACAAAAGAATATAAAAAAATTAGACGAGGTTCATCTAAGTAAAAGCTCCCAAAATTTTAAGAATTATCGCATATTCAATATGCTCACCTTGAAAAGTGTTAAGTATCCATCACGCACAGATGCCTTTTGATGAGAACAGTTTCTGATAATATCAGGAAGTACATGTTCAAAGTATTCTGTGCCAAGTGCCGCCAAAACCTACATGATAACCATAGAGTAGAGTTTTCTTCAGAAAAGACGGGCTTGATAATTATGACGTACCAGCAACTCATATAAGTGTCTTTGTTAAGACATAGAAGAAGATTCCTGATTAAAAATTATAGACTTGTCTGCATACTCTTAGCTTGACGCTATAATTATGAAATATTTTTCCGAAGTTTAGTAGTACCCTTAAGTATTCGAGAATAAAAGTTGAATTCTTATGATTTTTACCTCACTCAAACCTTGAGCAGCTCCTGAGCGCTCAACATTACTGTTATCAGATTTAAGAGTATCAAACAGCCAAGGAACAAGATCTGGGAAGTTTTCTTCTCCCATGCCTCTGATAAGGGATCCAATGGCCCTTGCTGCAACAGACCTGACTTCAGGAATTGGATCTACAAGGACCTATTTGCATATTTTACAGAAAATTAGAGCCAATCCATACAACAACAACACAAGTCAACAAGAGGTACCTTTTTAACTTCGGGAAGAAGCAACCCTATGTAAGGAATCATATCTTTTGGTTCTGTAACTAATGAACACATGTTTCCAACGATTTGTGAAGCTTTCTTTTTAGTTTCAGCACTCCTCTCTCTTAAACCTCTATGAACTATTGGCACTAACAGAGCAAGTGAAGGGGCATCAATTGAATTAACAAAAGTAGTCTGCAACAAATAGATGACCAGTTAGAACCATGAGTTTGTCAAATGAAACTAGAAAAATGGATTCAAATTTTCCATCAAATAAATCTTACTTGGAGGAGAATATCAAGGGAATATTTGGTATAGTCATTGGGATCTGTAAGTCCCATGAGAAGTGTAGGGACAAGGGATGATATCTCCGGATTCTTTATAACACTCCCAACCTAAGAAAGGCACCAGCAAAGACAGGTTAGGGGAACTATGGTGGAAAACCAGGAGAGAAACAACAAATAAAACTCCAACCTGCTGGAGTGCTGTTTGTCCTGCTGACTGGACTTTGGGATGTGTGTCAGTTAACACCTGGGAACAGCAATATCAAGAGTTAGAGTTTGGTTTACAAAAGCAAAAGCTATCAGGTTGGATTTAGACTAAGATAAACCTCGGTCAGTTTTGGAACAATCTTAGGAAGGCATTGGGAGAGTTGCTGAGGAGCACAGTAAGCCATAGCACCAAGTAGTTGCACACTGCTTTGCTTTGTCCTCCACGCTTTATCTTCAAGACCCTAAATGTTTAGGCAATAAAAGACAATGGACAATCAAGCTATTGGATGACCACAACAGTAAGAATTTTGAATGGAAAAGACCATAGTACTCATGCCAACAACGAAGTGTCAAACTTTGTGATAAATATGAAACTTTATCTGTACATGGAAAATATATATATTAGAAAACCACAGATATACATATAATGGAACCCATAAATGAACATGTATGTATTATATATAGGTAATCCTCTGTCAACATCTTCATTACATTCAGATCCTTGGGTTGAAAAGGCAATGAAATAGGATATCAAAATCATTATTTTCCATTCTCAAATCAAAACATTACCTCCACCTTAAGATTCCACCATGTCAGTAAGCATCACAGAAAATCACAGTATCAAAGTACTATCAAAAGAACCTTTGCTGGGATGTACAAAATGGTACAACGAGACGACGTGCATCTTCACCAGTAAAGCAATATCATGTATCACCAAATCAAACTATGTGATAAGTGCTAGATCCATGAATCCAAAATATATACCTTTAAAAGGGAAGGAAGCACAAGCTTAACGCCTTGTGCACTAAGTTGAGACATCATTGCTCGAGCAGCACACTCAGCAGCTTCACGAACTGCAACAACTTGATCAGAGAATGAAACCAATAGTAATGGTAACATTTGAATCACATACCTGGATCCCAACAATGAAAAAGAAGTTATCATATGCTCAAAAAAGAACACTTGAAGGTCATTTCACTTGCTTGGAGAAAGAGTTTAAATTCTTACGGTTCAAACAACTTTCCAAGTTTTTCACATAAGCACTCAAAAGCTAGTAAAGCTCCTTCACGACATTTTGCAGAATTCCTGACATTCAAAGAAACCAAGGAGCACATCAGATACCATAACCATTCAATTTACACGTTCAAGTCCATAATTGATCTGTAGAGCTGAAACCCACTTGTGCAACACCATCTAAGAAAAAAAGTTAAACAAAATTTAGATTGCTAAAAATAGAAACAGATCAAATAGGATGCAGACTCAACTTTGCCACGAGAGGAACAGAAAACACATTCACAGTCACTAAAGGAACTTAGAAAGTGAAATGGGTTAAAATATGAACCAAGGATACAACTTCAACATAATTTTAATAGCAAGAAATAATTTACCTATCTAAAAGACCTTCCATTAATGCAGAAATCACTCCATACTTCTTTAAGCAAGATATTCCAAATCCTTTAACAACCCCAGCAAGTCCAAAAGCAGCTCCACGGCGCTCACCATATTTGTCACTTTTCACCAGTTGGTCCAACAATCTGGATACAAGAACAGGTGCTTCACCCTGCAAGAACAAAGCTCAACATGAGTTCAAGTTGATGGCTAACAAGGAGGTAACAAACTTTCAGATACATTATTGTATGTAAAAATATCAGAATATGATCAAAAGCTGAGAAGGTGCCAATAACAGATACACACAATTATGATACGCAAATAACCCAATTAAAGTTGAAACAAGAGGGTATAGAAAATATCAGAAGAAAACTGATAGAACTCTCAAATCTGAGAGGTTTTGCACTGAAATATTATTAAAGACTGAAAGAAAACGTATCAAGATACTAACAATAGCAGACAATTCGAGAGGTCTGCTCTCTCCTAGCCTTAGGCT
>JANZXV010000210.1:11736244-11752488 GCA_027576455.1 Erythroxylum roigii
GTATATCTTATCTTATCTACTAGAAGATAAACTTATCTCCTAGAAGATAATCTCCTAAGCTAACTAAACTTATCTAATATAATTATCCAACAAAAGTAAACAATTATTATTACTCGCTTAGACTGCATCAACGGAGATAGACATGTAGACACTGCCCGTTGAACAGCTTCAGATGGAGTGTTCAGCACATCCAACAACTTCTCCACAACAATATGAACTTTAGGATCATCCTGACAATAAAAAAGGAAGAGGAAGAGAACTTCCATAATTATAAAGAATAAATAATTTTTACCAATATGAATACAGTATAATCAAATACAAACCTTTTCTAAATGTTTAGCCAATGCACCAGTAAAAATAACTACACCTTCACGAACCAAGTCATATTTCTCCTCATCCGTGGCCTAAAAAAGGGCAAAGGTTAAGTTCATATTATGAGACTTCTTAAGGAATAAAGAACAAGATTCATCAACAATGGATAAAGAAAAACTATTTCAACATCTATAACAGCAAAAGTTGGATCAGAATAAGATAATGGATCCTTAACTATACCCTTCATTGGAACTACATTTCTTCCCCCAATCTCATTGATGGGATCTCATATAATACTCTATGAGATCAATAAGACAGATATTCAACAATCTTTTGTCAATCTGGGGTAAAATCAATCAAGTTATGGATGGAAACATTTGTAACCGAAGAATCAAAACTAACCTTTTTGTTTAAATAGTTCTCAAAGATTGGAAATAACAGTGACACATTCTCTCTTCCATGCTTATCAATAATGATGATGCCAGCATTTATCATTCTTCCACGAACATCTGCATTAGGGTCAGCCTACAATATCAAAAGCACAAATGTTTTAGCTGTAATTGTATCATGTCAGGGGTGTTATCATGTATGTGTACATGCACCTTATTTGCTCAACCCCTAATAGCCATCAAGACACAGGTTCCAATCTCAACCAATATTTCTTACCAAATGAACCATCAGAAACCACTGGTAGCAGAACTGCTACTTCAAGATAATCAAATCATGACCACATAATCGGCAATATTGTTGGTATTGGCAAGTAATAAAATCATTTAAAATCTTCATTTCACAATTAATTGTCCCCATCTCCTTTTCTTTCAATTTTGGAGGAGAGGTTTGCCCTCAAATATTGACAGCACACCGCTGTAGAACATAACCATCACAAAATAATATATGGTTGATAAAAAAAAAGTGAAAATCAAAATCAAACATGATATTACTCCATTTTGTCTCTAGAAAAAATAGAACATATATGACAAAATTGGGAACAAACCGACTTGTCAACAAGATACCACTCTATAGGAAACACTCAAGACTGGCAGGAGGGGGAAGTGATTGACTCCATAAACATAACTAATAAGGAGAAAAGAAGCATTTGTGCTTGAATATTTGACTTCAAAGCTGAGAAAGAAATACATTAGCCAATTGAGGAACAGCTCACCAATGCTCGTGATATAAGGAATGTCATAACAACAGGAAGGTCCTTTGTTCTCAAAACATCAGCAGCAGAATGTAAGGCCAATGCAATTCCTTGTCTACCTAGCCAACCAGCATCAGTCTTGTCCTCGCCAAAACCAATGTCACGGATATACAAAGAAAATAAATTTGAAAGTGATTCCTGACAAGAATAGCAGACATTTAGAAAACATAATGACCTAAGCAAACACCAGAATTTGGTAGAAACCAAACCTGTATAGAATCAGGGTTTTCATCCAAAGCAGCAGCCAACCCCTCGGCAGCTGCCAAGCGGACATTGTAATTTAGGTGAGAAAGTGCTGTATACAGTCCAGAATAATCAGTCCCAAAGTCATGGCCATAGCGGTCCCATATATCCTCAGCAGCTTCAGCAATTGACTGCAAATATAAGTCGTCAAGCAAGCAATTCGCTTCCAAGATGATGCAATAAAAACATATTTAATCAGAAGAAAAAAGCAAAATAAAACATGAACAACACTGAGATTCTTGTTACAGGAAGGATTAGTCATTAAAGCAAAAGATGGAAAATAAACCAAGTATGCACCAGAACTGAGCAGAGCACCAAGCTTGGCAAGAATAATGCATAAGAATTTCAATAAAAATAAATCTCTAACAATCAATAATGTGGAAGAAACTGATTATAAAATATGTTTTTCAGAGATAAATAAACCACTCTAACAAGTAAGGGGAGCAAACAGAAGTATTATGCTAACTTTCATCTTGATTACACAGTTATGCAAGAAAGAAAAGCTGAGAGAACCATAATCCTATTGATGATTCAGTGCATTTACAAGCGCCTGAATGCAAGCATCCACTTCTAAACCAATAGCTTGTTTTTTTAATTTATTCAGAATAGCACCAGATAATGTGGTATGCTCTCTAGACTCCCAGAACCTTAAAGAAAACTAACTAATAATGCTTTGTTGATGCCTTTTGCATTTGATTACTATGAAAAAACAAATGAGATTTAACCACTGGTAGGTCTAAACAAAGTTCTATTTGCCAAATTAAGTGCTACATTAATTTACAAAGCTATTTTTGCATTTGAGGAATGAGAGAAAAGGAGAAGGCATCAAATTATCCAAATCAAGTAATGAATTCTACACTGCGTAAGGTCTAATCCTCTCTATTCAGGGCTATGTAAGATCAGATTAACCAGATCGAGCGAAAGGATCTGGACAAGCACTTGACAAGCTAGAATATACAGGAACCCAAATTCACTATTAAATGAATGCTAAGGACTACATAATGTCTCATATATGTTGGTCAAACCAAACTTCATGTAACAACTGGATCACATGGTCATCTGACATGATGCTTACAATCTAATCAGCATTTAGTAAAATTTGCACACACAATTATGGTTATTATAACAAGTCTCAGCATTCCTTTTCAAAAAAAAAAAAATCTCAGCATTCCTTACAAGGGCAAACAAGACCATGGTCAATAACCCACATAAACATGTTTATTGACAGAAAACCATAGGAATATATCAATAACAAAGAGAAAATGACAAAAAAATACAATGATGAATTAAGAACTCATCAAACTACCAAAATAACAATAAATTTTGAATAATGATCCATCACCTCTAGTAGAAGATAAAATCACACGTGTAAAGGTTTATAATTATTTGTCCATGGCATGCATGCTTGATTTGAATCAATAGTTCAGATAATTTCAATGCAATTTTAAGTTGGAGATGAATCAGGTTTACAACTAAACCTTTTCTGGATCATGTAGAGCTATCCACAGGCTTGTTGCAATCTCAACGTTCAGAGGAACAGAATGGCTAGAGACAGCTGGTACGCATCTTATAGCATTCAAGCATGACATTCTTACATGGACATCTTTTGCATACACGCCATACAGAGCCTGTAAAACAGAACTTAGGAGAACTAATCAGCATTTGGATGAATTGCTCAGTTAGTTCAAGTAAACAACCACACGTGGAATGCATACAGGTCCTATTTCATGTGGTTGTAGACCAAGGCACAACTCATTCAGGGCTGGTCCAACAGATCCTTGGTATGATGGAGCCACACCTAGGACATGATAAAGAGCCTGCAAGGTAGAATGAAAAAGTATTTTTGTGACAGAAAAAAAGACAATCATGCAAAGATAACTCAATATAGAATGTATTGCATCTGTATATTATGACGGAATTGATCATAACTGATATCATCCGGAGCCTAGGAAGCGGTAACATGGGATCCATGTGCAAGTACATAATCTGAAGCACATCATCATGAAGTCCAGTCTTCTTAGAAGATAAAAGAATCCTCTCCATTATCTGATCAATAATGATTTCGAGTCAATAGTACATTAGATTGCATAACTGATCAAGCTTCAAGAAAATTGTAACTTACTGGAAATACAAAAGTAAATGAATCCACGGGAAGAGGACCAGATTTACATGAAACTTGTAGGCCATGAATTATTCTCTCAAAAAGACCAGGGGCTGGTTTTCCATTTGTTTCCCCCTTACCAGCTGGCAGAACGAGATCCAATAGAATACTACCTTCCTCAGTTTCAATGATACGTAAAGCAGTGGCTATGTCAAGAGCCCAATTACAAAGAGGAGGAGCAGTACATCTTGATAGCTTCACCAAGGTTTCATAAGCCACATCATTTACTATAGGTGACCGAAGCAAAGGATCAACAAATTTGACCTGGAAACCACAAATAAAGAACTAGAACCTTACTGGACTATGAACTAAATGGGATGGGAAGAAATTTAAAGGACAGATTCACAAACACTAAAGTGAACACACAAGTTACATTTAAAACAAGCAGCAGTAATATACATTACATGTGAACAACCACCAGCTATTCTCAGCAACAAGCTAACATTAGAAATTACGCGTAATTTTCCTTAGTAGTCATAAATGCAAGAAGCACTGCAAGATCAACAAAAATTAATTTATAGGATACAAACCAGTGTAGGTAATTGACTGTGAGCAAATATGGGATTGGACACAGCCATTTCACCAAGAGCCCTAAGCACCAAACTCAGGTTTTTTTGTATAGCCTGGACCTTGTCACGAATGGAGGCCTCCTCCTTCAGCAATAATTCACGTGCCTCTTCTTTTGCAGTCTTTCCCTTTTCTTGAAAAACCAAAAACAACATAGAAAGTATGTTAGAACAAAGAATTCCAAGTGGAAGGGGATTATTAACCAATATGCAGATTGCAGAAACATGCCAGCTTTCTTCAAAGATTTCCCTGTATCCTTTTTACCCATGCCTCCAATATCTTTCACAGCTGAATCTTTCCTCATAGAATGGTTAGAATTGATGTTATCCTGGGTTTCATGCAAATTCAGTAAAAATCCAAAGGTCCAATGTGAATGAAATGAGGATAGGTAAAAAAAAGAGCTACTAAAAAGTTACAATAGACCATAATACCATGCCATCTTGGTCTTCATAGACACGAAAACGCCCTTTTGCTTGTTTAGAGTTCTTAGCAGCAACAGACTCTGCAACATAAACACCTTGCTCACTGGAAAGCATTCCTTCTGGAGTACGAAAAATCTGAAAGGGCATAAAAGAAAATATGGTCAAAGGAAAAACAAACATCCATGCAAACGATGAATTAGTCAGATTGGATAAATGAAAAACAACATAATCACATCCATTACTGCATGAAGATCATAACCTTGTGAAAGAAGCAAGTTTATAGGCATGACCAAAGTTGTAAAAAGTGGGAAAGAAAATTTCAGAACTATGAGATAGGCAGTAAAGAAGATTGCAAGACAGAGGAACAATTACAAGCAAAGAGGGACAGAATAATTGCATTTATTTGTGCAAGGCTTTTAACTTGCAGTATGACCATATATATAAAGGCTTGCAATCATATACGGTAACCCATTCACTAATAGTCTCATCAAAATTGACATAAACAAAATCCTTATAACTTTTTTCCAGCATAACTCAAAAGAGCATCACTGTTGTAAGTGATTGCTCCTTGCTCTCCTATATACTTCTGTAATAGTTCACGGTTTCTCCTTCAAGACATTAACTACACAACTACAACTATATCTTTTTATCCAGAAAAGCAGGTGAACAGTCTATTCAGCAAATTTAATGTCAGCAATAGCCCCATATGAGGATAGAGCAGAAGAAAATCACCAAGACATATAACTCAACACACAAGAAAAGATAAACGAACTAAACATCTCCCCCAAGCCCCAACTGAGCCATTTTTCACTTTGCTAATCAACTGGTAGCTTTAATCTTCAACCATCCACCTTAATCGTAAAACAAAAGGAAAGTAAAAACTAAATGAAAACACCATGTAAAAATATCCTATCAATGTCAAAAAAAGAGAACATATAACGCATCAAGATAACATGGTATTGTTGGAATTGCAATAGAAATGTATCTTTTGGAAATAAAGATTTTTAGTCCCACAAAATAACCACAAGCTAATCAACTTATCCTGAAAGAACAGTATACACACCTATCTACAAATTCATGCCATTTAACAGAAAAGTAAGGATCTAACATTGCATAGAGAGAAGTTCAATGACAATAATTACACCCTCTTTCCAACAAAATAAGGGATATGATAACTGAATTTACATTATAACCTGATACTTGTACGAGGATATACTTACTAGGATTCTTGAGGCTATAGATTTTCATAAGCAAGGATATCACTGTCATTTTTCCACTCAATAGACTGAACACCATGCTTGTGGAAAAGTAGTGGCAGGTCAATATAAATCTCAACTTGAAGTTTACCAGTGGGAAGCTCTATATTAGCCTGTAGCTTTTGTTCCATTTATAACATTTATGGTCTAGATGTATCCAGTTTGTTTGATGTAGGGTAACCAGAGATATGCTTAAACAAAATTTTGATCAATATATGCAAACCGCCAACTTCAGACAAGTTGAACCTAAAAATCACTTCAGGATTTTAGGAATCACTCTCAAGGGAGATAGGTTCACACTTTCGGGTCTGAATAGGAATTCCGTAATAATCAACAATATAAAGAAAACTGTTAATATAGAACAGATATTCTGACATCCTATTCTAATCTGAACATAAATTTACTTTTGACTACTTAGAAACTAAACTCTAACTCCATAGATATTAAGTTAAGCATAGTGATTAATGAATACCATGTTGATAAACATAATTAAAAAAAACTAAGCATAGTGAAAACTGCTTATATTGCATTGACAGTAGACATCTATCACCAAACCTGTATCTCTCTAAATAAGTGATAGTTGACTTTCAAATTAAAAGCATTCTCAACCACCATCGACCAATCCTTCACTTAAGTTTTCTCCTGATAAATCTCCAATTTCAGGTTCACACTTATATTCATTAAAATATTAGGCATCTTCTTCCTTGGCCACATTATATGTTTACTTGCATCAAAGACAATTATTTCCATTACTTCCCTATCTAGTTTGGATTGTCTTGAGTTGAGATCAAAGTTCACAATAGATAGCTTATGAGCATTAGCAATTCCATTCACACTACATTCTCTATATGATGAACCCAAATACTGCTCCACTTGTAAAACCAATTGATAAGCACATCTTTGCATTATCAGTAATCTCTACCCTAAGTCTACTTCTATAATGAGATATTGAGTCTGTTTCCATTCCTCCATATATAATAGAAAGCTCATCAAATTTCTCCATGTAATCGATAAAAGACATCACCCCTTGCCTATAATAGAAAGCTCATCAAATTTCTCCATGTAATCGATAAAAGACATCACTCCTTGCCCAAGTGTTGTAAGTTATTCTTGGAGGCCATATTGATACAGAGATAGCAGGTATTTTTCTTTTAAATTTAGCTTCATCTCCTCCCAATCAACAATTAGTGGTTGTCCGGTTCTATGCAGTCTTATCTTCTATTGCTATCCACCAAATCTTAACATGTCTTAACAATTTTCCTCCTTTTTAAATCAAAGTTTTTCCAACATGAACCAATCAAAATAGCTTCCATGGCATTGCCCATGAAGGTCTAACATGTTCTTCGTGAAGATATCCTAAGAAGTCTTAAGGGAAGACACAGCCTATTGGGGACAAAGCACTGGAAATCTACAAAAAAGCCCCCAAAAACTGATAATCAGAAATAGATATTGGGGAAAAAGTACTGGAAATCTACAAAATAGTTCCCAAAAAGTCATAATCAGACATAGAGATGGAAATGTGGAGAAATCTTTCAACCCAAATACCTGCAATGATGGGTGAGGCTAACACACCCCCTCACACCAAATATAGACAAATCACAAGTCCACTAGAAAATGAGAGGAGCTCAACTTTAACAAGCACTGATGGTCATAAAAGATCAATTAAACCTTTTCGTTTAATGGTTTTATGGCACGGAGACTCCAATTTGCCCAAAACCAAGGCTAATCTATTGTAGACTTGTTACGTGAAAAAGAAAGATCTTGCCACATAACTGTAAAGTCAAAAACAATTCCTGCTTTCATGCATCCGTTTATTGATTAAGCACATAAAACACCGATAGAAAAAAGAACAAAAATATCTCTCCACCTTCATTTTTAAAGTTCCCTAAAAGACAAAAATTCAAAACAAAATTTAAAGCATGCTTTGCACCAATTACTTGGCCTAGAATAATTTATTCTTGAATTCAACTGAATTGATAAAAGAATTGGATTCTCATACTTGCATAATTCTATACATGCAGAAAAGAAGAATTTGATCTGACTGAATGGAAGTCAAATGATTTTACAAATATTTGTGATTTTGCATTATAAGTGGTATTAAACATGATTAGGGATATGGACATTGTTGAGTGCTCATATTGTCTATGCTATGACGTTATAAATAATTTATATTAGCAATCGCAGTTAGTTTCAAAAGAAATGCCAACTCTGCAACATCTTAAATTTCAAAGGTAGTATAATTCACTTCACCAGACTTAACTGAATTTATCACATATTAAACAGGGAATTCCTTAATTTCCCCATACAACCAAACTCTAAAAGTAGATGGAATGGGGCAAAGCCAAAAACAAAGACATAAGAGATAAAACTATCCAAAAAGAATTACTAAAACTATTATTGTTGATATACACATCAGCAAATCTAGATTCAGTGAGCTACATGAGCATATGTAATGTACCTGGATGTCAATTTCTGATAACATATCATGTAAACTTCGATCTTGAAGACCTTTCAAGTGCTGGTGAGGTCAAAGAAAGATTGAGTAACCTCTCACAACAATAGGAGATCATGACAGCAGTAAAAGACAAGCAGACCAAAAAAAAAAAAAAACCTTTTCAAACACCATATATGTGTCTTTAGGTAAGATACACATCAAAGTTGATAAAGAATTTATTGCTGCATCTTGTTCAAGAGGATTTGAACTCATCAATCCGGTTGTTCCTAGCAAATCCTGTAAAAAGAAAAATTGAAGGTTAGTGGCTAAACTGTAAAATGTACAATTCTAGTCTATACATATACAACTGTAAACACAATGGTTCAGCAAATGACTAGGAAAGGATACACCCAAGCAACAAGGAAGAACATATAACCTTCACAGAAATATAACAAACAACAAATGAAAGGTTATGAGCTTACCTTGCAGACAGTCTCGATATTAGCAGAAACAACACCCACAACATCCAATCCAAGTCTTAGCAAACACTTAGAGAGCCTCTGAAAAATGGATGTAAAAGGTAACTAAACCAAACGAGTCAAGAAAACGAGGTTATATAACAATGACGCCAATGAGGCTGCAGTTTATTGGTAGGGAAGGTTAAAAACCTCCTGCTTCCGCAGCTTTCAAATTGTCGTGCAACTTTTAGACTCTATTACTTATGCAAAAGGAAAAACATAAATTATAGTTATTATCTATATTGACATGACCATGACCTGCACAATCCATTACAGAAAATAACTTGACATGTGTGATCCAGCAGTTAAAACTTATTTGTTTGTTTGGCTCAACATGTTCACCATCATACTGTTACACTGAACATTTCCATCAAATCTGTATGCTTCCATTAACCTTTATTTTGGTATATTGGAACAATTAAACTTGCACCCTTGGCATTACGCATGGATCATTTGCATCTTGTGCACTGAGTTTGTCTATTGTATCTAATTAATCTTGAAAGTGATCCCAAATAACAATGCTTTTACATTGCTACATGGGAGAAGACATGCCATACGTCTTTGACAACAGAAAATTTTCTTATCAAGTACAGATGGACATAGTCAAATGTACAAGTAGCATCTGTACTTGTATGAATACAGTGTATCAGATATGCTTTGGCATTTTCGAAGAACATTCTAAGCATATCTAATTAAGCATCGAAGAAGAATAGGTCTAAATCTATAAATGAAGCAATCTTGAAAAAAATATTAGAAGAGATCTTGGATCTAAATAAGTGATACAGATAGATAAAAATGTAAAAATAGGCATACAAGCATGAATAATAAGTACATAAACATAGGTAATAATTGATGAAAACCAAAAAAACAGACAAGTTAGTTTCCAATTTTCTGATTGATAAGTGAATATTACACAGACACATGTATATGTATCTAATAGAGAGAGAGAGAGACAAAGAATGATAGAGGAAGAAAGACGGGGTTGTACCCTCCAAACAGCATCTCTTTTAGCGGTGCCAAGTAGACACGAATGATGGCAGCAGAATATGATGTGGGTAGATACATTTGGAGAATGAGTAAGAGCTGCAGATGATATGACAATTAAAGCCTTCACTATTACTTCAACAGATGGAAGCAAAGGAACCTGGCTGTCCAAGGAATTATCTGCATCACTACAAACATATTACTTCAGATTCATCTTTGAGACAAGTGGAATCTAGATATAATAATTCAGTAACAAAGTGAAAGCTAGATATATACGGTTAATGATCCATTAACATCTAAACTAAAATCCAGAAATACATATGAAAAGAATTACATGTGAGCTAGAGTATCTGCAGAAATCAATTAACTAGATCCACATTCAAGCACTTCAATCAATCCTAGATAATTCACCACTTTGGGCTACCAACAATTAACCAAATTAAGGAATCTTACCTCATCTTCAGTGTACGTGCTTTCTCTACAACCACACAAAGGAAATTTCTGAACTCACATAACAGAGTTTCAGATAATTGTGGAATGGCAGTAACTATCTTTCTAGTGGCATTATGGGATGCTTTGCGAACATTCCAACTTGGATGGCACAAGAAGTAGAGTAACAACTGCACCACTTAAGAGTTGTTAGGATTGCATAAATATAGTATAAGGAAATTTTTTTAGCATGAAAATTGGTACCTGCAACACTAATTCAACTGAAAAGGCTTCCAATACACTGCATAATTAAGAAATAAACCACCGAGGGATTTAATCCAGATGTCACAATAAATATTTGACAACAGAATTTTGCAGTACTATGAAGGTCAACCTGTGGGAATGTTCCACTAGTAGCACCTCAAGAAGATCAACAATAGCCATGCAGTCCTCAATTGACAGTTTTGACGCCTGCTATCCAAATGAAGTCAGAAAAACCATACAATGTTACCGAAAACCAAGAAGTCATTGGATAGGTACCATTGAGATTTGTACAATAGATGGCTCATTTTGAGAAACCAAAGACCAGATCTTTTCTTTGACCAGAGTCTCCTCTGCCAAAAAAGAGAAAGAAAAAGGCAAAATATCAGCACTAGATACATAAGTCAAATGTCAAAGCACTAGGAATGCAGGAACAGAAAGAAGATTTTCCATTCTTAAGCCCACGGTTAAAGCTTTCAACTAAAAAGTAAAAGAGTGAGGCTGCTGGTTCAGTCTCCCAATCCTTGACAAAGGGCAGGCACATGAACACAAGAACAATGACAAGGAAACAAGTAGAGAACATTAAACCTGCTTTAATATCAGTAGATGCAATCTTCCCAATGAGAAGCAATGCATATATGCCGTCCAGACGCTGCGCACTTTTGGTGAAGCCAGTTTTAACAAGTTGAATAAGGAGCCCAAGCAAAGAGGATAACTGAAGCATACAACTTATAGATCTCATTAAACTTGTAAGAAATCAGCTGATAATCAAATCAACTGTGAACACTCAAAATGGATGAGATTTTACTTCAGTAAAGTCACCTGTAAAACAGCATCCGCATTTCTGGATATAATCCACAGGCAACGAAGATGTCCCCTTCTTAAAATCTCCTTCTCCTTTAGGCCAGAAGAAAAAAAGGAAACTATCTCCTGTTGAACAGCATTAGCAGATCTCACTACCCAACCCGCAAGAGCCGACACAATTGCAAGTTTAACCTCTTCATTTCCTAGAATTCAATACACATATATTGATCAACCCCATCATTAGTAAATAAAAATAAAAAGACATTATTAGGTAATCACAAGAGATGATCACTATTATTATCATGAGTAACCAGAAACAGCATCATAATCAACAACAATAAGGGGATCATCAATAAAAAAAATTACCCTCATCCTTGTAGCATGTTAACAGAAAACCGCAAACTGTACGGCATAAACTCTGTATATACTTTCCTTCTGGAGCATGTGATAACTCTTGTAAAGTATTAAACATGCCAATTCTCTGGTAAGGAAATTGAAGTCTTCCTTCTGAACCTGATCAACCACATGTTTGTTAATCAAAGATCAAACACTATAAATAGCAAGACAAACCACTATAAGGAAAGTATGGGAAGCAACCACAGACCTCCAATTACGGCTTTCACAGCATTGAACATTGCTTCAAAAGCATCAGGATTACTAGTTTTCTTGCTCAAGCACTGTACTATAGCCAATGCCCCATTTCTTCTACCTTCATCCGCATGTCGAACCTGAGATGATACAAGTGAAAGAAATTCGATTGCATACCTGCTCAAATCAAGATTGACAGACTTCAAAAGAATTCCAACTGTTTCCAATGAAATCTCAGGGTTGCGCTTTAGCATTTTCACTGAAGAGGGAACTACAACATTTTGAAAATCATCATACAGCATAGTCTTGAACAACGGATGAAATGATTCATTAAGCTCCTTTGACGGTTTTTCTCGAGTATTTAGCACAGATTTAACATAGATGTCTAGGAATACTTGCTGCACAATGCAAAGAATGGTGTCAACGCCCAGGATGAAAGATGTAAAATGCATTATCGTCAAAGAGAAATCAAATACAGTATCCTAGTCCATATATCATAGCTTTTAACCTTGCATTGCTCAAAAGAAGGAGATACACTTGAAAATTCCAACAACAGCTGCATCAACTCTGGGCAATCTTTATATGGAATCCGCACATCCTTTAATTCCTCTATGTAGATATAGTAAATGTTTGGTGACTGAGGAGATAGCAACACACTTAGTTTATCAAATTGAAAAAAGCATAATAACACTGGCATTAAGAAGAACTTAACACTTCATAAATTCCAAACCTGTGAAAACAAGTGAAAAAATAAGCGTTTGCAGGTTCTTTGCTCACGTAAAGATCTTTTCATAACAGCGTGAAGCATATATGCCTGAGCTGCAGCTACTCTGCATACTGCATTCTTTGAAACTGAAGCAAATTGACTATTACTTAAAAGAAGACACGACCACTCCAAAACTCTATAACAGCCCACATGAGAATGCAATTTCAACTGCTTTTCCATGGTCTGTACAAGGACTGCTGCAAAACTTTTCATGAATGTGACCTCTTGTAAAAATTTTATAATCACATCGTCAACAGCTTTCCTTGACCCACGATCATCATATATATTCAATGTTTTGAAAACCATATCTACCAACAATGATGCCATATCAGCAACCATCTCTGCAATGTTCAAATTCTGAGATACTTTAGAAAAAAAAGGTTGTGCGGATGAGCTGTATCAAAAATATAAAACCAATACAAGAAATAGAGTTGCTCAGCTTTGATTTACATTGTCACCTACATATCAAGAGGGCAATCATTCAACAAAAACGTAAGCAAAGCTAGATGAAAACATTCTACTGCACCTATAAAAAGATAGTTTGGAAAAGTTTTTACAAATTAGACCATGCTAAAAGACTAGATGATGCAATATTCATGATGATTTATCATATGGTTTTAGAGAGATAAAGTTGCAGGTCTAATCCTTCCTTGGCCCAAATTACATGTTTATCCGAGTCACTGTCTTGCCAATCTATTAATTTCCCGTCACAAATTTCTGCATCATACTTGTTCAGATCAGAGAGTTGCTCTCTTTTAAAGAAGTTCAAGAAATATTAGAAAGAAAAGAAAATATGAAGAACCCTTCTCACAAATATAAAAAAGGAAAGAAATGGAAAAGAAAGGAGCAAAATTTTACTTTCCAAGTCACACTTCAAAACTGCTCGAAGATGGTAAGAAAGGTAAGAAAAATATGAGATTTGTGTACTACATTATTATATGCCAAGAATTTCAATGACTAGGTCATCTTAATTCAAATAATTTTTTGTTTCTCAGTACCTCTTTGACTTCCCAAACAAAATAAAGCTAGTTTCTTCTATTTAACAATAATAGGGAAATTGTTTTCTTTATTCTATATTTCTCACACATAATGCTCTTCCTATTCATTTTCCATTTGTCTCCAAACAAAGCGCAAATGGTACGCCTCAACTGAGTGGCCTTTTTCTTAGGGCTGGAAATGTTTAATTGGCAATGAATTTTTTAAATAATGGGACCAGCAAATCGGTAGTTCTGAATATTTCCAACTAAATGTAACTTAAGCATGATGGACATGCAAAAATGGTGAAGGTAGAAGTCCGGTGAAGAAGGTACCAGAAGTAGGGTACATGATCAAAATTGGCGGTGACCATACATACCTTCCTGTTGATGTTTGCAAACTAATGTGTTTGAGCTTGATATCAATGTGGATGAATATGGTATTATTAGCTACATTTCAAAGCAAGGTACAACTCCTTAGGGACAAGACAACTAAATGGGCTCAACCATTAGTGTTACAAGTATGGAAGATCAATATATGAAAATTCAAAACTTCTCGTTTTATACGAAACCCTGGGACAAAGAATGCCCAAATGATAACGGGAACTTCACAACCACACTACAAATTCAGTATCAAAACACTTATTGGACTTCTTTTGTGCCGTCACTGTTAGAGTAGACAAATCACACAATTATAGAAAATACAAAAGCATACAATATACCCAAGCAAAGTTATGGAATGAAAATTTTGAAGATCAGAATAAAGTGAGAAGTGATGACAGGCCTGAATTGGAGAGGATAGAAGGGATGTCATGGCGGAAGATGCGGCGGCGAATCTTGGTGGACGGAGTGGAGACAGAGGTCGAAATGGAAATGAGAGAATCCAGAAAAGATGAATCTGCCATGGCGGTGGATCAGGAACAGTCAGGCTCCGCTGGCGGAGGTGGAGTGCATGGGGCATATAAATATAAACAAAGAAGAAAGGGTTCGGCTTATGGTTTAGGGTTTTGGAAATTGACCGACCTAGTTGCCAAATTGTGGAAGAAAATTGTCTGTCAATTTAACCATTTAAAAGAAATCAAAAATTGCATGGAGGTGAAGGAAGCTTCATTTTTTAAAAGTTAGAGAATATTAGCACTAGTCCAAAATTGTATTTTATACCCGTTGACACCAGCGTTATGAGATCCATACCGTACCGGCCAAATAATGGTATCGTGGATCCTAACCTCGGTATCGGCCAAAAATATTGGCTAATACCAGGGTTTTCCATTGGGTACCAGCTGGTACCCAACACACCAGAAAATAGCAGGCTGATATGGGAAATTAAAAAAATTTGAGGACCATTTTGCAAATATGAAAATTTTAAATTTAAAAAATCTAATCCCCCCCCCCCCCGAGCCCAACCCCGACTGTCGCAGCTCTCTCAAGTCTCACCCTCTCTCTCTCACTCTCTCACTCTCACCTTTCTCTCGCCGCCGTCTGGGTCACCTCATCGCCGCCAAAGCTTGCTCTCTTCTCCGGTTGCTCTCATCACTCTCCTCCTCGCCTCATCGTCGTCGGAGTCACGATCTGGGTTTAGTCCCCGAAGATCCACCGCACCACTGCAACACCATCCACAACACGTCATTGCCGCACCACCGCACCACCGAGTCACTGACTCTCCGACGCTCACAGCAGGACAACCCAAAAATTCGAAGCCACACACAACCCGAAGAGCGAAGACCCGACAGTTTAAGTCTGTTGATTTTGTTTCGTTGATCTGTTCTCTTCTCTGTTGTTTGGTGTTTCCAAAAGTTGCTGGTAGCCGTAAACGTAAATTACAATTTTTTGTGTGTTGTAGATTGGATTGGATTTGGAATTTTGTAATTGTGTTGATGAATATGGGAGCTTGTCGGTGGGTGGAGGACTTGGAGGTTGAAGAAGTTGCTATCACAATTTTGGAATAGATTAGTGATTGTTTTGTTTTGGAATGAAATTGCTTACGGTGGATTTGTGTATATGTGAAATAAATTAGTTTGAATTTGATTTTGGAATGGAATTGTTGAAGTTGAAAATTTGAAATTGTTGGATTGAAGACTACCGTGGGTTTTCTTATTTTGTTATGAATTTCTTATATGAAAATTATAATTGGAATTGAAAATGGAATTGTAAAATAGGGCTAGTATGTAATTAATTAATTATGTATTGGGCAACGATTGTTAAAACTTAAAATTGAAAGTTGATAATTAACATTTAAACCTAAATGTAAAATTAATAATCAAATGTAAAATTGATAATTAAATGTGAAATTGTAAAATTGATAATAAAATTTTGTAAAATTGTAA
>JANZXV010000210.1:11789228-11810093 GCA_027576455.1 Erythroxylum roigii
TCATTGTGCACATGACATCAAAACGTTCCCCTCTTACCCAAACAAAGCACATAACAAATCAAATGCAAACTGCCATATTTCATTTCATGGCATAACGTTCCATCCAATGTCAACATGCACAGCAAATGGCATGATACAATTACATCTCTACCAATCAGTTCTCATGCTAAACATTATATAGACATGATCATTTCTAACAAAATTCAAACAATTCACACATCATGCAATTGCTCTTGGCACATAGACTATAAAGAGTTTACCCACCTCAAAAGTGACTAGTCTCCTTCTCTTGAGCCTTGATTAAGCTCTTGGGTCCCTAAACACAACACAATTTCCATTAATTCTTCAACATTTTCGAAATTCCCAAAGCTCAAAACCCTAGAAATTTGTCTAGCCTTAATCAACTTCAATCTAACACTTTCTAAGTTCATTTTAGTCAAACAAATCCAAACCTAGCTAAAAATCCCAAAAACCCTACCATTGACACTATTCATCATCTTCAACCTTGGGCTTTCTCTCTCTACTCTCAACTCCAACACAAAGCTTACTCTTGACTTCACAAAGATAAGAAGAAGAATGAAAGAACTTACCTAGAAGCTTGGATCTCCCCTTTTTCCCTTCACTTTTCTTCCTTTCTTCTCTTTTCTTCTTCTTTTCTCCTTCTCTTCTTCTCTTCCACGAATTCTCTCTTCTCTTCTCTAAGGCTCACGAAACTCTCATCTCCCTCTCACATTTTCTTCTTTTATTTCCTCTCTTAGGCTTCCCTTTTTACCCTTCATTAAATGGGTTCTTCCAAGTTTGCCCTTAGTTGGATCTCAAAGGCTCCCACTAACATCTAACCACTTAGTTCTAAACTAACTAACTAAATTTCTAACTCTTATTTCCAATTAATACACCTCATTAATTTCTAACCTACCACATATCCAAATTAATTCTAACTTCACCTAACACTTAAATCTAACTTAAATTCTATCCTTCTCTCAAATCCAAATCAAAACAAATTCTAAACCAAAATTTCAAACCAAAATTTAAACATGATAAATCAATTAAACAAATTCAAACACAATAATCAAATAAGCAATTTAAGAAAAATAGGACAAGGCCTAACACTAATGATGCCAAAATCTTGATATAACTGATCCCTACCCTATAGATCTCATAGGTAAGTTCACCAATTGAACTATAGTATAATGATTATGAATATTGAGTGTTGATCCCACTACAAGTACTAGTAATTACATCTTTTATATTATCTAACAACCAAATGAGATGATTGTTTAACTAAAACTAAGCTAAAGTTTAACATAATAATAAACAAGAATGCAGAGGATAGTAAAAATTAATCAATATCAAATTACTAGTACATAGGTAATGAATCCTACCTAAGATTTCTTAACTATTAACCCTTTCTTATGCAATTAAATTACTGATCATTGCATTATGGATATTCCTAATTTCTTTCTTATAACTATTAACAACTAATCCTTCATTAATTAACTGAAATATCTTTCTAGTTAAAACCCTTAAGATTGTGTTAATTGATTAGTGAATTTCATTTTTAGGTTTCATCATAATCTAGAGGATTTAAGTCTACCTATCTCTAAGTTTTCGTATAACTCTTTCCTGCAAATCTCAATCTCAATTATGTGAAATCATATATTGAAATAATAACTCATACATATTAATTAAAGAATAAAAACATATAATTAAATCGCAGTGAATTAACAATCAAATTACATTAAATTAAGAACTAAATCACAATGTTCACCCAACTTAAGGTCATCTTACCTGGGCATTAGACAAACCTAGTTCATAAAAATAGAAAATAAAACCAAAATTTCAAAAAAAGGAATTAAAATTGAAAATCCATTATATCTCACTTTTCTGTAATATAATCCCTTAAAACTTTGATGGAAGAGTGCACTCTATGAGATCTCTAATCAATTTCTGCTTTTATATCGTCACAAGGTTCAAAATTTTGTTCAGAACTCCAAATTTAGCTATAAAACTTGACTTTGATTAATTTTTATAATTGCCTTTATACTTTACAATTTTAGATTTTGGAGTAGACACAGACACTCACACAACCGTATCCCTTAATCCCCTTTAAAAATCATGTTTTGACATATTCAAAAAATCTTACGTAGGTAGTGGACACGACCGTGTACATAATTTTCATAGGCATGTCGACTTTCACATAAGTGAAAAAATATGTTGAAAGTAGTACATGCTCATGGAGATATACACGGTTCCTCACATGGATATGTATACAACTTACACGAGCATGTCTTTCATTAGCATGGGCGTATCCCTCCAAAATAACTCTAATTCTTTAATTTTTTTTGTCTCAGTTTCATCCTAATTCTTCTCCTTTTGATCCATGAAGGCAATTGAGACCTAATAACATATTATAAACAAAATAATTACCAAAAATAATAATAAAAAATCTCAAATAATCAAGCAAAATACTCTAAATATAGGAAGTCCTAATTACATGAGAAGTCCTATAGGGATTCAAATTATAGGTACCATTGTCTTCTTTGAATGTTTTTTAGTTTAGTCTTTATTTTAGTTAGTCAATTCTATTGAATTATTTTTGTTTATTATTTTAATTTTGAATTTGATTAATAACCATCACCACAATTTGTTAAATTGATCAACCCATGCTCATAGTGCTAACTACAGCTACACTACACACTTATGGTTAAAATAGTTCAATCAATAAGGTAGAAAGAGAATCTATAATCTCATCCATCATTCAATTAGATTGAAACATTTATCAAATAAGCCATTCATTAATAGAGAAAAAAATTTAGACAATTACAAAGGAAAATTGTCAAAAAATCATAATATCATATGGTCTAATATATATTTACAAATATTATGCCTTAGACAGACAAGTCAAGAAAATAAAAATATGAAATGTAAATCAATCAAGATATATTTTAAGAAAAACATATGCAAATTTAGTATTTAACACTTTCTTCCTTAACTATTAGGAAAACAAAATGGCATACTCTCTATCACTATCAAATACATTAATATTTAGTGAAGCCATCTTCTAAGTAGACGGGGTTGCCTACACAATTATGTCATTTGATGATAATGATTTAGGGAAATATACTCCTCATTACTTTTACACAATTCATCTTCTTATATTTAGCCTCTTTTAAGACTCTTTTTCCAACCTCCTTTTTTTTGTTTGAACCTTATTCATAATGTTAGTTCAGCTTCAAAACTCCATTAAACGATTCAATAAACTAGTTATGAGTGACTCAATTTTTAGCCTCTGACTTCTTATAAATTTCATCTATTGAATGATCATATTTATAATAGACGAAAGGTCAACTCTTTCATTGACGATCTTTCAGCTAGATGTTAACCACTTTTGATGGTTGGCATGGACTATAATGCACATCTTCAACTGATTCATTATATAACATAAAAACATTTTTAGGGACTAGGAGAACATATTTAATATGTATAATGAAAAGATGATCATCAATTCTTTTTTGCAATCATGATGAAATTGTTCCTATATTATGAATCCACAGTCTTCCTAATAAAATGATGTGGGAAAAATGGACTTTCATCATCTACATGGTTCCTATAAAGCTAGTTGGCCTTATTTTTAATTCAACATTGATATGTCTCATAATATCCTTCTTTGCCCCATTAAAAGCTTTGATAATAACTTAATTCAATCTAATGGAAGCAAATTCTAATTTTAACTGCTCAATCATCCTGGGAAGAACAGTAATGGTTTAACCATTATTAAGAAAAAAATCAACAAAATATGTTCCTCCTATGGTTGAGTTATATGAAGCATATTAATATACCCAATTCTTAGGATCTAACTCATCTTTAATGAAAGACATGGCCTTTATGTTGTTTTTCTTTCCTACTATTTTCTATATACCTTTTGGGTATCATGTTAGAAGTCATATATACTTTATTTAATACTTTTTGCAGTGCATGCATATATGGTTTTAAGCTCATAATTAGTTTATAAATTGAAAATTTGGACAAAATATTGTTTAACTAATCCAATTTTGGATACTCACTTCGTTTTAATTGGATATTTACTCTTCTTCTCCAAACTCTCTTTGCCAAATTTTGTTATCCTCTTCCTTTCTCTTTCAACTTCTTTAAAGGTAAATACCCTTCCATTCCTTTTCATGCCTCTTGCATTATTACATTAACGATACTGGGCTTTTAATCTTCATATTATTAGAGAGAAATTACCATTGTCACCACTTTTGGTTTCCTTTCAATCATATGCATTAAAAGAGTGTAATTTTAGGGTAGATGATGCAAGTTTTAGTTCTTTATATACATTGGTACCTTGATGACTATTAAAGATCACAAGAGTTTGACTTAATCGAATGTGATGGGAATTTGATTATTATAGGCTCATTGTTTTCATTGTCTATAACATTAACATTTAAATTTTCTATAAGCTCTTTTTCAATTCTCAAATTTCTCAAATTAAATATTGAATACCAATAATTTAAACTCCTTATAATGTTTTATATCTTGATTATATTGTTGATTGAATAAGTATAGGTTTATAATTTTTCCTTCTTTTGATTTTGATTGAGTTTAATAACCTTTTCCCTATAACAATTTAAATAACAGTCTCATGGGAACTTTGAGCTTTGCCAATAGAAAGGACTTGCTCTTCATCCCATCTACCTTATTTACATTGTTTCTTTTATATAAGAGTAAGTGATTGGTGTTTACATTATATTATGAACCTTCATTGAAACTTTAAATATCACTTTGTATTCACTTCCGTACCAAATTTTCAAAAAAAATTACACTTTTTAATTTAATGAACGATTACATTCTGATCAAACCATGTTAGATGAGGTGGATTGGGTTACAAAGTCAAAATCAAATTATCCAATTATTTCTTAAGCATAACTTTGATATTCTCCTAAAGTCATGAGTAATGGTGGAAAAAAATTTTGGGATTATAATTTCTTATAGATCCTCTTATATTATCTCTTTAGTTTTAGTTGTCCTATTGCTCCTATAGAGGTGGTTTTTGGTAGGCTTATTAATTTTTGTAGTTAGCTGGTTGTTGGTAATGTTAAGTAGGTGGTTTTATAGGAAGATAAGGAACTTAACCTCTTAATATAGGTTGGGATCAGACGTATGACACTTGAGGGTTTGGATATGGTAGTGGTGGTAAGAAGTTTTAGGTAGTAGAATAGTTGGTTGAAATTGAAGGCTAATGGGATGTTGTGATATGGGTTATACAGGAAGAATGCATATTGGATTGGTTATTTTTGTTGTTACTTTTGCTACTTTGGTTTTGGTTATATACCTAAGTTTTTGCAACATCAATTTGATGAACTTTATTCTTTTTCTTCTTTATATTTATCTTTTTAATAGGTTCATACACATTTAACTTGATTTTCCCTTTCTAATGGCATTATCTAATTCACATTGACTAACTATTTTCTTGAAGGGAAGAATGGTGAAATATTATAACTTTTCATAATAATTTTGTTTTTGAAAATTTCTAATAAGCCATCTTTGAGTGTATTCTTTAAGGCTCTCAAGTTTTTCATCACCTAAAGATCTTCCCTAAGTAATATAATTTCCTAGTTAAACCTATATTGATTAAGGAAGGCATCGACAAGATGACTCCAATTTCTTATAATAAACTAGGCTAAATTTATAAACTAAAAGTAAGGTTCACAAGGGTCTCCAAAAAGTAGTGCACTAATAGTCCGTTATAGTTACTATGCATTACTATCTTACTATAATTTATTTCAAATGTCCTATAGTCATTCTTACATTATATTTCTTAAACTCTAGCATCTTAAATTTATGTGAGATGTATACACTAAGTACTAAGGAACAAGCCTTTGGGTCTTTTTCCCTAATGCAGGTAGAGTACTCATTAACTTAACCATCCTCGCCATCTTTCATTACAACTCTTCATATTATTTTTGAGTCACCATTTCTACTGTTCATCTTTGTGCCTAAAAATTTAGATCATTATTGAATCTACAAAAGAAGGTTTAAGAATAAAGATGACTTTATATAGAGTATATTAGGAAAGGAATTTTTGTCCTAGGAATTAGAGGCATCTATGTTAACTTTATAGAAGAATCCAATGGAAAATGTACCCTCATCTCTAACAACAGAGGCATTAGTGAAATGTGAGACATAAGTTTGGATGATGGTTGTCTTGAGAAAGATGTGCTAATTCATGGTATTAATAGTATTGATGGGGGAGCCAAAACATACATTAGTGAATAATTGAATCTATGGTAAGGATGTGATGAGCTGGTCATAACAAGCATTATTGCACCTAGAGTTATTTTTTTATGTTGTTCACTTTCATCCATTTTTTATTTTGAAATTTCAGGTTAATCTATGATTTTTGCTATCGACTCTTTAACTATTCAAGTTCTATTTTCTTTGATTATGTAGGTTCTAACATCTTTATTTTTTACTTCAAATCTTATGAAATAAGACTCACGTCTATTATCGATATACAAGTAATCACCTACAAGGAAAGAAAAATTTTATAGTTTTTTTTAGCATATATTAGTAGATTATTAGCAAAAATAACCTTTTTATGATATTAGAGAGATTAAAAAACTGAATTTATTCAAACTATCATTTATCTTTATATAAAACTAATTCTTCTTCACAATTTTTTGATACCCATTAATATGTAAAGAATGTCATGAGCATTGAAATAAAAGATTTTCAATTAGGCTATTCTTGTTTTATATGACATTTAGCCTAAGGCTATATATAAGCCTAAATTAAAGTTAATCATATTAAGTGACCTAAGGTTACTTTCACTTTGACATGTCATCCTAAAATCTTTTCTCTATTTTAATTAGATCTCTGTATTTTATAAACTCATTCACATAACCATACAATAACCGTCCTAGCTCTACCGTATTTTTTAGGTTGGATTAGTCTTTCTAGTGGGTATCCTTAATTCTTTCTTAAACAATTTCTTTTAGCTAATTCCTCACGCCATATTTCCAAAACAATCACGTGCGCCGCCACTAATAAGCTAAACTAGTGTGCACACCCACTGATTCTTGGTGTTGGCTCCACTTTCATCCGTGGTGAGTCTGGACTACAGTAGACAAGAGAGTCATAACCCTAGGTGATGACCTCGTCGGTGTCCAGACCCTAGGTGTGGAATCACCCGCAAGTCCCATAAAAAGGTGTCGATACGGAGATTTGACTTTTATGTACCAGAGTCAAGGGTACGGGGGTCGCTTAATCTGTTGTACCTAGCACACGATTGGCCAATCATTACCTTACTAATCACAAAGATCATATAAAAACATTTAGTGCAAAAATCAAGTAAGGCACCATGACTAATAAAATGAAACCTTGCCATAGCTCTAAGCCTAAAGAGAATACAAACACGCAACATACATGACTTGATTATACATATATAGATTCTTATATCATGCAATAAAAGTCATCTTTTGCATTCCAAGTGCAAAGTTATTCAAAAATGTATTTTCAGAAAATAAAACGTTGTTGTTTGCACTTAAAGTGTAGGTTTGTTGAAAACAATATCATTTCTCAAAATACATAATAAAAACATCAGTTGCACTCCAAATGCCAAGAGTTATTCAAAACAATGTCGTTTATTAAATACACAAGTATACTAACATCCATTCGAGATTCAATTCTACTATGCATTACCTAGGTTTAAAATTCACATTCAAGTCATAATGCATGTCTTAGGATGTCGTAGTCCCATTTGAGAGAAATGGTTTTCCCAACTCACCCAAAAAAAGGTGTACACTCCCTTAACTTGAACAGTCCTTGTTATGAGCTCCTTGATCTATAGCTCTTGAGCCTTTATACATACAAATACACAATGTATTTACTACCTAAACATGTATCTCATATTCATATACCACCATAAACAAATTCATCCCTAATCAATCATCATAAATGTTATTCTAGCATATGTCAATAGGTCAACAATTCACTTACTAATTAAGCTAAATGTCTCCTCAACCATCAAGCTAACCTAACCTTATGTGCAATGTTTACATTCTTTTCTTCCTAATGTTCCTTTATGAACAAACTATCTTCTTTTAATCATATCTCTCTCTGCAAAAATCCAAATGTCATGATTCTTGTGCCCCCAAAACTAGACTTCCATTAGTCTTAATATATCTAAAAATAAACAAACAACATCTCCCCTTAAAATATAATCTCCATCCAAATTATATCATGTTTCTGGTAAGAAACAAACTGGCAACCAATACTCAACCCTCAATAAATCATTAACAATACATCTCCTAACAAACCGTTTCTTAAAAGCATTAATAAGACATCAATAATCATTTTTCATGTTTTATACTTTCACTAATTCAGAATCTATGGCCCTTAAAAGTCAGGAAATAATACAAGGTTCCTGCACAGGGGTCTATCACAGGTAGCATAAGGGAAACAAGCATAACTCGAGTTCTAGTCACTATTTTGTCAACTTAAGACCTATATCTACAACTTTCATTGTTTGAGTTGCTTCAAATTCGTGCTCTAAGAATATGAAAGATAGATTGAAAGAGAAAGATGAAATTGAAACCAAAATTTCAACTTACCTTGATAACTTCTTTCGTTCTCCTCTTCTCTTCCCTTTTTTCTCTCCTTCTCTTCCCATTTTTGTTTTTCTCCCTCTTCTAACCTTATGGTAGACCTTCACTCTTATTTCTATTGGATTTTCATCCATTTTCTCTAGAAAATTCAAGAAGTTCAAACTAATCCATGTGTTACCATTCCATTGGTCCATGTGTCACCATTATATTAGTATATATGTTATCCTTCTATTGGTCTATATGATACTATTTTATTGGTCTATGTGTCACTTACTTTAGGCTCCACTTATCACTCATTTAAGCCTCTATATGTCACTACTTGTAAGGCTACATATTTCATCAATCGTAAGGCTACACATGTCACCAATTGTAAGGATATATATGTCACCATTTGTAAAGCTATGCATGTCACTATTCTATTGCTCCCCATGTCACAAGTCTAAAGTGCCAATTGTCACAAACTTAAAAGGCCACTTGTCACAATTATACTCAAGACACTTGTCATCCATTTAACTGAGCCATTTGTCACTTATTCCTAATGTTATATGTCACCATTTCATAGGCCTAATCAACCTAAATTTTCATGTATCAATTTATATTGCTCTTTAACATTTTTCTTAGACTAGTGCACATATCACCTCATCAATTACTCAATTGTAACAAAAAATTCTCAATTTACTATTTATAGTCCATCAAAACAAAATTTAAAAAAAATCAACACACAATTACCTCATTATCAGTAAAAACCTTTCATACCCCAGAACATGTCAATTGAGTACATATACTATCTTGCAATGTTTTATAAATCATGATTCATATGTGTATACAAATATTATGCATGTGAATGAAATACATCTCGTTAATTCTTAAATGAACTAACTCATATGACTCAATCTAATAGTTTAATCTCTTAACAATTTTAGAAGGCATGATACTTAAGAAATTTTGTCCTCGAAATTCTTACTTGATTGATCAAATAGATTGGGGTAATGCTATCTCTATAAAATCAAAGAAAAAGACATTGTTTAATAAAATAGATTGAACTCAGCCTAGCTTATCTGATATCCCAAACACCCTAAGGAATGTTGACAAGTACTCCCATCGGGGTCAAAATCATCCGATCATAATGGACGTCAACTTAATGATCTAAGACTCAACTTCTCAACTAAAGACTTTCAACACCCACACTCGACTCTTAAGGCTCATTAACCTTTGAAAATGGTAATAACACTTTTGAAAACATAAAAACCATGTTCTAAAACCAATTTAATTGTCACGAACCAGGACCACTTCGAGCATATGACAACTGCCGCATACCCAGACTAAGGATACTCACGGTACCCTTAACCCGACTATACAAGGCTAATTGAATATCCTTTGAAAATATTTGGACAACACAATGACTGTATTTTGAAAATCCCAAAACTCAATTAAAATACCTGTAAATCAGTTTTAAATGCACTTCTATATTCAGATTAAAACTCTACTGCAACTTATGGACTTTTAAGTCCACTCAAGAGCAATCTTAACAATAGTACAAAAGGCTTATATATAAAGCCATTTACAAACCACAAGACAGTCAAAAGTTAATTTACAAAATCATAAAGCATATCAACAAAACTAACTTAATAAAAACAATTCATGAGTGACTATATAATAGAAGTACAAAACAGAGACTACCCACAAGTGATAATGCCCCGAAAATGTCAAAAAACCACATGATACACTCAGAGCTTCAAGCTCACCAAATTAACCTGCATGGTTGGAAGGCGGAGGAGGTGAGTACACTTTGTACTCAGTGAGTAGGAAAAACAAATATCACAAATAAAACTTGATGCACACCAAGACAGTGTATATAAGCTATAAAGTGAACATATATGACATAGAAACACATAGGACTAGCCTATGACTTAACATGTACTGGTTAGGAACCACATAGGCCTAGCCTATGACTCAACGTATACTGGTTAAGAACCACATAGGTGAAGTAAATCACTTATTAATATAGAAATCATGTATAATATGTAAAATACATAAGAAGGGGGGTTGAATTGTGACAAATCATTTAAGATATCAATCTTTAAAATCTTCTTGATCTTCTTAACAAATTTAGATGATTACAAAAACAATTCACCTAATTTGGAGAGTAATGCAATAGCAAAAATCAGTATCTATTCTTCTAACAACAAGAAAATTAAAGAGATAAGAGTTAGAGAATATGACGCCGCGATTTATCCTAGTTTACCCTTAACTTTGGGCTACGTACATTCCTCAGAGTTCTTCTGAGATTTCACTATAACCTTCAACGTTACAAGTATTATTTCTACACTTCTAGAGTCTCTTCAGGTCTCTTTCACAAAGTATTATTTATCTACTTCCTTAGCCTCTTCAGGCTCTAGCCTTTCTTTTCACTCGAATAGATATTGTTTGAGCTTCACGTTACAGATGCATTTGCTCTCTTTTGTGTAAGCACTTGAGCTTTTACAATCAAAATTATTTTCTCTCTTTGTATTATATCGTTATTCTTTCATATCGTAGAGCATTTTTGTTTACGACTACAACTAATATTTATAGCCTAAATCTTCAACGGTCTTTTTGAGAATTCTGCTTGTCAAATCTTCTAAAAATAGTTATCAGTCGAGTCCTGTAACTAATTCCAACTAAGTGACGTTCTCATACATTCTTTAATTACATCATCTTGCATAGATTCATATGCTTCGTCTGATGTCTTAGACTAAGCACTTCGTCTTATCAGTCCTATTCAGCTTTTGTTAATGTATCGTCTTGATTTGATGATTTGTGCTATTTATAATTATCTGCGCACTTAACAAATTTGTCGAAACAGTTCACACACTTCTATGATTAATATTATTTGACTTTCATCAAAATTAATAGAAGAAGTGAAGTCTTCTTGACTTAACAATTACTTGATTAGATCTTAAAAGAGGATAATCAAAACTTTAGGATATCTAAGACAAGCATAATTGAATCAACATGATAAAGAGAAGACAAAACAAAGATATCACTCCTAACTTTCCAGCTTTGATTAACTTTATTGTTATTTGTAGCTTAATTATTCAATTGTTTTATCTTATTAGTTATTTCAATTTCAATAATTTATTTTAAATCAATCAATCTTTTAGTACCTTAGACAAAGTTATATTAAAGTTATTAGGTGCCTAATCAGTCCTCGTAGGAACGACACGTTTTGTACAAGTTACAATTTGTATGATTGCAATATTGAAAGTTTTTTTATAAAACTTATCAGCAATGAGTACTTAGAGGAAGAAATATTTATAGAACAACCACAAGGTTTTGTTGTTTAAGGATAAGAAGAGAACGTATATTGGTTGAAAAAGCCTTGTAAGGATTAAAAAAGGTGCCAAGGTCATAGTACAATAGAATTGATGCATACTTGGTGAACTTAGGCTTTAAAAAAATACCTAAGTGAATTTACTTTATATATCAAGAAGGTTGGTGATGAAATAATTGTGGTGTCTCTTTATATTGATGACCTGCTTTTGACAATAAGTAGAAAGGAGTTGATTGATAAGTTCGAAGATGTGAAATATGCTTTTCAGATGACGAATCTTGATAAGATGACATTCTTGTTTGAAATGCATGTACAATAAATGCAAAGTGAAATTTTTGTATGCTAATAAAGATATGCGAAAAATCAAGAAGTTTAATACGAAAGAGTGCAAGCCAATTGCAACTCCAATGAACCAAAAAGAGAAATTCCACAAAGAAAATGAAACTAAAATTATTAATGAAAGCTTGCCAAAGATCGTTTGTGCAATGAGTTTGCTATCAAGGTACATGCACTGCGCTAGTGAAATAACTATGAAATAAGGTTAAGTTGAAAATTTCAATTTTCATAGTTATTCAGATAAAGATTGGGCTAGATCCGTAGAAGACATGAAGCACCTAAAGTTACTGCTTTGGATATTTTTTTTCTTGGTATTTGAAAAACCAAGAAATCACAGCATAATCCACAATAGTAGAATATATGGCAAATACTACCACTGCAAATCAAGCACTTTGAATAAAAAGGCTTCTAGCAGACTTTCATATGGAATAGAAACACGCACACAGATATTTGTGGATAACCAAACTGCGATTTGAATTGCCAATAATACAGAGTTCTATGGTAGAAAAAGCATTTCAATATAAAATTTTATTTTCTAAGAGATGTCCAAAAGGAAGGAGAAGCACAACCAATCCACTATAGAATAGAAAATCAATGTGCTAACATTCTAACAAAGGCATTGCCTAAAGTTAGATATGAATTCCTGAGACAAATGCTTGATGTATACAACTTCAAAGCTAAACAAAAGTGTTGATTGTTAATGACTTTTAAGGCTATCAACAAACCTTAGAAAATTCAATTAAGATTATGATAGTATGCATCAAACTTTTTTGTATTTCAGTTTCAAATTTTGTTGTATAGATAGATGCTTTTGTCATGGACTTAAAATTAGATTTCTACTATTTCCAAATAGACTCAGCCCTTGTTAACCATCAATACCAATGGGTGGCTAAAAAGGCCCAACCTTACCCAAAATCAACAAACGCAGTCCCACAACTCGAACTTCAGGCCATACTCAAGATTTTTTTAAAATTTTGAACTCGGGCTTAGGGTCAGACTGCTCGGCCAAAAGCCCAAAATTTGTATTAAAATGACCTCATTTTAGAAGGAAAAAAAGAGGCTTTGAATTTTTTTAAAAATGATAACGGGTTCTGATCTTAAAAAGAAAGTGACAATCTTTCAAGCCCTTTTGCTTTAGAATTCTTTTAAGCCCTTTTGCTTGCTGATGTCCAAAAAATGGTAAATATCTCCGCACTGTTGTTTCTCAAGTTGGAGGCTCTCCCTGCACAAACAACATAATAGATGATATAGGCAACATATAAAGGTTCTACTAGATGGAAACAAGTCACCACGTACCTAACAAGTGGGATTTCAGAATAGTCTATATCAGCAATCACAATGGTCTCTTCACGACCACAAGTTGCAATAATTTCACCGAACTGTTGAGCAGAAGTGGACATATTCACTATTTCCATGCTACATTACTTTATTGCAGAATGCAAACAAATCTAAACATTTCAGCTTACTGGCCCAACTAAAGTGGAGTGACCCCATAGTTTATAGGAGGAACCAACGGAGTCTCTGGATGGTGAGCAAGTAGCCACAAACAACTACCTCGAATACATCAAACTCCACGTTACACTCAATTTGAAGTGACTCAGGTACTTCAGTAGCAACATATAATATGAATGAATACCTGGTTATCTGCTGCCCTGAATTTGCACACAAACAAATTTCTCATTACAGGCTCTCTTATTCAAAAGAAAAGACTATCTAAATTTGTAATGTAAGATCAATTTGAAGTTCATAACAGTGCAATTTGTGTATAAGCTTTTCATATGCAACATAGAGAATATGTATTGTGATTACTTCTCAGTTAATTGACCACTCTTTTTCTTCTAGTCAAAATGCAGCAATAACTAATCATTACACTGCAGCGTAAAAGTAGCCTCCACAGTTTCACCTTGCTCTCTGAACTAGTTCCCACAGCATTTCACCTGTGCTCATGTTGAATGCCCCTGGATAGCATATTAAATGGGCACCTGGAATTCACAAAACTAATGTTATTTATGAAGTAGGTACCTATAATGCAAGAAAGAGCCAGCAAATTTCAAACCTTTTCCTCTATATAGCATAGCTAGTTCAGGGAAACGCATGTCATGGCAAATCCCCACTCCAATATTACCAACTTCTACATTTAAATTAATAATCAGTCCCTTAGAGAAGAATTACAAGTAAGAAAGTTCACCAGAGAGCAATTTCTTGACAAATTTGTCATACACCAAAAACTGAAGGAATAAGCAGGAGTGAGCAAGACAAAATTAAGACCTTCAGACTATCCCAAAGCAATTTCTTGACAAATTTGTCATACACCAAAAACTGAAGGAACAAGCAGGCGTGAGCAAGACAAAGCCTTCAGACTATTCTCCTTGGGATTACAATTTGGAAACAAATTCCAAGAAGCGTCAGATGTGTACCACTTGGTTCATTCCATATTTTGCATTAGAACAAAATGTGATTACAGAACCTCACTGGCAATTTGCTCAAACTAAATTATTCAACACAACCAAACCTTGATAACCTTGGTATTATATAAACTTTGTTTATTGTACAGACAGTTCATTGTACAAATGGGTAAAATATACAAGGCACAAAGTTTAAGATCATTCATAGAGTCCTTGTAACATCAAACTCTGCCAAGCGCTAATTTGGAATACTATAAATTAAGTAAACACTTAGCATACTGAGATTATTTCAAATGCGTACCAGTTTCCACAAATGTAGCATTATCTCCTGCAGTAAAGGTGTTGGATTCCGTGAACAAAATATCTCCCTTCATGTTAATGTCAAACAGATGTAGCTACAAAATCAAACCAAAGTTCTTTCTATGAGCTTAAATCCATTTTAATACATTTTATTAAGTCTAAACCTGCTTACTTTCCTGTGTTTAGCCTTAAGCTTTCCCTCCGGACCAAATACACAACAAGTATTATACAGCCGACCCATTTTCCTTTCAGTCAAAGATCCACCAACAATAGTTAAATCATAACAAGCAGCAGCTTCTGATAACATGGAAAATGATGGAGAACCATCCTCAACATCAAAGTCCTCGGAGAAATCAGCAAAGTAATCAGTTGAATAGGGACAGTTCCACATTTCCTATTTACAGAACATAGCCAACCAACAACAAGAGTCTTGTGGTTAAATTCATTTATATTGGTCCCACTAAGCCACAAAAACAACAACGAGAAAAAGGTAAGAGTTTTTAACTCACAGGTAATACAACAAGTTTTGCACCTTTCTGCGCAGCAACTTTAATCATGTTAAGGGCAATATTTAGGTTTCGATTCTTGTCTGGAACAACTGATAATTGGCAAAGAGCAATCTTGAACTGTCCAACCACGAAAAAGTTACAAACTTTGGTTTTGGGTTAAAAACCAAATCATACACTTGAAATCCATCAAAAAACTTGCAACAGAGTTTGACTTTCTAGATGGCAAACCTCATGTTATAATCTTGATGTACGCAACCCCAGTGCAGGCATATGCACTGAAAACATCCTACTTCATAAAGAATAAATCGAAAAGAAAATTGACAGACAGGTATCTGATGATGGAGACAGACCTTTGTATGCATCAACAGATCAGCAGCAGCAACATTGATGTTTGCCCTGGTGCCTAATGAAGTTTCCATTCTGGAAAGCGAAAGAACTAGTCAAGCAGTGTGAAAATGAAGTCACCCGATAACTTGTCCCAATCCGGAGTTGATCTGCACACGCAGATCTGGACACATTACCCTTAAGAAATTAATCAAACTCATTTGCCTTACACCTGTTTGGAACACAAGTGAATTGAATTCAAATCACTTGTTTGGAACAATCTTTTTGGTATGAATTCAACCCATGTGTGAGTTTAAACCCACCTCTCTGTGTAAATTGAATTCACCTCATAAAACACGTGGATTGAAATCTTAGAGCAGTTGGTTTCGTTTTTAACGTTAGAAACCCAATAATACCCACAATTTCTCAACCTTATTCTCCTCTTCTCCCAGCAATAGCTGACCTTCTTCTCCTCTTCTCCCAACAACAGCCGACCCTCTTCTCCTCTTTTCCGACGCACCAGCAGAGTAGACCAGACGACCAGCAGACCCACGCACCAGCAGCCTCCCTTTCGTCCACGTAACACCTCCTCTGCTTTCTTTTCCTATCTCTCACGTTTATCTTAGGGTATGTTTGGATGTGGGTGGAGGGATGGAAGGGAATAGAATGGAATGGAATGGCCCAAATGACTCAGGCCATTGTTTGGGAGTCTATTATGAAACAGGATGGAATGGCAATTAATGGCTTTTGAAGCCATCCTTTGCCATCTAAAATCTAATATTTTGTGACCCCCCAGATTGGAGGGTCAGGAACGGAATGACATGGCTTGCCTTCCAACTTTTAATTTAATAACAAAAGTACCCTAAAAAAATTAATGAAATTACAACCCCAGTCCAGCAAATACCTACACGGCTACATGTTACTACGTCCATTGTGTTTCTCCTTCAACTGGCTTCTTCCATTGATGAACGTTTTTCTCCACAACTGCTAGGGTCATCTGTCTTCGTTTCATCAGGTAAGCATCGACTATTCTTCTGTGTTCATCTTCTTGACACTTTTTGAATGTGAAAAAATCAGAAATTTTTATTGATGTTGGTGTCATCTTCTTTGTTCATCGATGGACGTGCATTTATTATGTGTATGTGTTTGGGAAGTTTTGTAAATCGAAGGATGTGTGTTTTATCCTATGTTATGTGTTTGGACATTCTACAATTTGAAACGCTTTGGGGTTACTAAAATAGTTTCATAGCAACTATGCATATTTTATTACAAGGGTAATTTTGGAAAAAAATATTACAAGTCATTCAATTCCATTCATTTTAGTATCACTTCCAAACAATGGTTAAAAGAGCCCCTCTCTTATTTTATTTAAACTTCCAAACAATGGAGTGGCCCATTTCATTTCATTCCATTAATTGTCATTCCATTTCATTCCATCCTAAACTTCCAAACATACCCTAAAGGCATCCGCCTACTCTACCAGGAAAAAGGGTAGCCAATATGACACGAAAATGGCATAGAACAAAATGACTTGCACAAGAACTCAGCCTTTCCCAATGTGCTTCACTATAAAGATACTTGCACTTACGGACACCTCCCGTCAAGCTCTAAAATCTAATGATCCCATCGAAACCTAGACTAGATTCAAGAGAAATCGATTAGAGTCTTTATGAAATACAGAACAAAGCTACACGTGAAGCCATTTCCTTGTTGGATGCTCGACTATTCACGATCATCTGAAGTCGGCTCACCTACTCTCGGTTATCTTAAGACAACAACCATGACAATCCAAACATTAATCTCCACTTCTTAACATAGAACATTAAAGTATTGGTGAGCACAGGACCATTTGTACTTTTGCCTTCTGAATTTCTATTCTCATTTTCCTCTCTACGTATTCTAACACTTCCAATGCCTTACTATTCTAAGCTTCCAGTTCGCAAATAAATTTCCAAGAAGTTAACCAATTCCCTCAAAGTTCCAAATCTTATTGTCTGACACTTCAAAGTAAGCAAATCTTCAGGCACATATTCAATTGAAATGAGAAAATGCATGTCGGTAGAGGCAGACAGCACTCAGGAGCCACATATATCTTCAAGAACAAAGGGAGTTAAGAGACAAGAACAAACCTGAACCGAGCAAGAAAGCTGACAGCAACTTCCCAGTTGACTGAACCACATTCCTCAAGTCAGCTCTGAACAACATCAGAGGAACAGTTAGGGGCAAAAGGTACTCCAACACAACTGAATATGCCTTTGCTTCTTAAGGAATGATTCCTATATTACTGGCAAACAACCCAACCATTGTGCTCACTAACGCTGCACTAGCCATACTTCCTATCCTAGTCCTCTCCGACCTTAAAGAGTTATCAACATGAAACCATACATTGTGTCAAGTTCTCATAATCAGAATCAACCAAAAACACGAACTTTCAAGTTCTCACCAGATCCCAAAAGCTCCAGTCGAGAAGAGGGTAGTCCACATACCCCAATGGTCGTCCGGAGAAATTATGGGGTACCTTAGTTGTGAAAGTACTTTACTTGGTCGACTTGAATTTCGGTTCTTTGGCCATAACAAAGGTGGCAATGTTGTGCTTGTTAGAAATAATTAGTGGACTAATATAATCACAATTTAATTCCATATGCCTAACCACAAATTGAATTGCCTAATGTATGTTTAATAACCATAATGGGATGGTTAATTTGCTAATTGCATTTGAGGCACATGGTAGTACCCTAATTACTATATGTTGGCCCATTAAACTATAGTCCATATCATCCAATTAATAATGAGACAATTAGCCCATTTTCTACCCCTTAGGGTAGAACATGTCATATATATGACATAAGGGTGTGGTTGTTTTCATAAGGAGAATACATTGTGTGTATTGGAGATATAGCAAGAAAGGGTCTTCTACCATAAGCTCTCTCTAGCAAAGGTTTGTATTGTTTTTCTCTTTTGACAGGTTTTGTTAGATCATGGAAATGGTGCAAACCCAAATGCCAAGTGTTGGAGGTATGTGTTCTTTAATCTTGTGATGCTCTAAATAGAATGGATCTTGGTTGTTAAATGTGTTTAATGCAGCATTTAATATTAGCAGTTTTGTCTCCTTGTCGAGCCTGAACTGCCTTGATTTGAGCCCGGCTCATGACTCTGGTATTTTATCTAGACATTTATGTTTTAGAGTAAAAAAATTATGCTGGGTTATTATTGATGATTGTCCTGCTCGCAAGGGTGGGCATGAGTGAAACAGATCTTCTGTTCTTTCTATTCAGTTCCCATGTTCTCAATACATCTCAACCTTCTGATGCAATAAACTGGTTGGTTGAGATCTTCAGGGAACAGAGGTAACGCACGAGTGATATGAACTTTGAGCGACTGGCACATCGTCGTATGTTGTGTTAAGTCACGAGTCTTATTGTTAATAATAGCCAAAATAAAAATATATAAGCGTTAATAAGTTTTCCTTAAAAAGAGTGGCGTGACGCTTTCTGTGTCCCACTTGAAGCTTGGTTCTTTTTTTTTCAATTGAGAGTTGTGCAAGCGGAGGCTTCAGGATCCCACATTGCAGGCAGTAGAAACTTGCGACCATTGATACCATGAGCATTGTAACTCGCACCCGTGCTTTTGTCCACTAAAACCTGTCCTGGATATTCCGGGTATGACCCTTTCCCAAATACAGCCGTGCACGCGCTCACTGCCTCCAGCGGAGCGTTCGCTGGCCCCTTGAAGTACCCATTGTTAAACGGATTCGTCACCGTTCCCGCCAAAACTGTAGCCAGATTCATGATCATGCCGTCGATGCCGACGTCGTTGTTAGGAGGTACCAAAGGTGCGATCTTTGGGCTATAAATTGGTCCGTGAAATGGCCTATGCACGTTCATTATTCGGTCTAAAGACCTTGGCACTAACCGTGGGAATGGTGGAGTGTAAATTGTTGGTTTAAAAGGCTCAGGTAGAGACAGTGGGATCTGTATTGGTTGGTGAAAAGGCCACGCGCATTGTCCGGGACAGTGACGCACAGAGTTACCAACCCAAGCATAAGCCAAGTTGCCGCTCTCAGTCATAAAAGATGAATGGGTCCCACACTTAGTCACGCAGAACCCGTCAATCACCACTTCAGGAGAAGTCAAAACAACGTTGACCGTGTTTTTTATGGGACCAGCTTTTGAGGACAAAATCACGAGTTGGTCAGTAGTCAGCGATTTTCCGACAGAGTACTCGCCGTCGAAAACTTGATTCCCTACCACAACGGTGACCGGTCCACCCCTGTATCTCCCGGTGGTCTTCCACCAGGAAGAAACAGAAGGCTCCATCTGGGTTTCACTCGAACTGAGAGAATTGAGAAAGTCAACGATTATGGACCGTTGGTTTGGAGAGAATTCGCCGTACCATAGGAGATTGATGGTGACGTTACCCTTAAGAAGTGGACCGTTGTGGTACCTGAGAACAAGAGGATGTTCTTCAACTAGAGCGGCGAGATTTCTTGTTCTGGCAAGTCCTGGGTGGAACAAGATGAACAGTCCAAGAAGCAAAGTCAAGGATGTAAAATGATGAATCGGAGCCATGGATATTAGCTAGGGGGAGGTTTGAGCGGTGCAATTGAAGCAAGAGAACTTGATTTGAAGCGGTGAGAGTGCAAAACGTTTATAAACGGTATTTATACTTAGTTGTCAAGGGAATAAAGTAGATACGTTTGGATGTGTACACAGCTCTCAGGGCGCTAACCGCGTGAGTCGACGAAGTAGGCATTACATACGCAGCCAGGGTACTGTACTTCATTTATTAATTAATTTTGTCCATATACTAAAGATATTATACACATACCGACTCTAATTCTTTTAAATTAGCATATCAATTTTTAATTGTAAATCCTATTGGTTCAGCCGGATTCTGCTGAGGTTGAACGTCGTTGTTTTGATCCATGATCTGTGCGATTCTGGCTGTGAGATACCTGCAAAACAGATAACGGCGGGCCGGGAATTGTTTCCCGGAAGGCCCCTCCGACGCTCAAGTCAGTATTTGTGAGAGATTTTGGTAGCTGAGAATACAGACGAGTAGCTAGGGTTACA
>JANZXV010000210.1:11867275-11877783 GCA_027576455.1 Erythroxylum roigii
CAAATGTATTTTGAACTTGTGTAAAGTGTTGGATGCAATATCGATATGTTTTGTAAAGCTATGTATGAACTTGGTTGAAATGAGAAAGAAACTGAACATGTGATTCCTTTAAGTTGCATGAATGAATGTATTTAACATAGATATTGAGAATTGCTAATTGTTAATTGTGTGGGATTAGTATAGTTGAGTTGGGAAGCTTGTGTGATTAAGTTCCTTGTTAGTTGAGTTGATTCATGTGGTTATCCTTGATGGAGGTATCATCTTGTTGCTAGTGTTAGAAGAATGGATTGCAATTGGGAAGAATGTGTGTGATGAATGATTTGGAGTTGAGATTCAATGTTGTTTGATGTTGTGGAATGAGTTTGGAGTGGTTTTTATGGTGTTAGAAAAGGGTTTGAGGTATGGAAATGATAGGAGGGGTTTAGGAGCTTTGAAAGAGGGCTTGGAGGGTGAAAAGTGGGGTTGGCAGAGTGTCACACGGTCAGCCTATGTGGATTCACACGGACTGTGTGAATTCAGCCTCTGCGCACCACTTTCACTAGTTTTGCACACGGGCAGACTGTGTTGATTCACACGGTCCGTGTGGTTTGACCCCCTTAACGTCCGAATTTCAATTCTTGGTCTTCATGAAAGTTGTAGATCTAGATGTCTACTTATTAATTGGTATAAAGTTGAGGTCAATCCTACATTTGTAGAGAAAGTTATGGCATGTTTTCTAAAGTATGTCAAATTGGAATCAGGATATGAGCAGATTGGGCTCGTTAGGTTATATCTCCTTCGTCCGACCTCCGATTGAGTCAATTCTTGTGGCGTTAGTTTTCTAACATATTTTCCTACATTCTCCTAAAATTTCATGGTCATTGGTTCCAAATTCAAGAAGTTTGAGTATTTTAAAGTAAGTGGTCGGGTTGGAGAGCTTGGTCGGGTTATGAGTTTAGTTTAGAATTTTAAGCATATCTCGAGCTATAGTGCTCCGATTTGGGTGATTCTTGGTTCTACATAAACTAGAGATCGAGAGCTACCATTTTCAAAAGTAAATTGCAATTTTTGTGATCCTTGTCTTGTTGGGCTTCGGAAAGTTGAAATTCCAGTTCGGAGGTTTCCAAATTCTGATCGTGAACAGGAGATTGAGTTCAGGCGTAGTGGCGGTTTCGCATGAGCGTACCCTGGAGTAGTTTGAAAGAAAATTTTTGGGATATTATAAGATAGTAATGAATTTGAATTAGTCAGGTCTATAAGGGTTCAATGAAAGAATCTTTCGAGGTCATTGCCACGCTTAAGGTTTCATGTTTTCGCTTGAGGGTTGGGTTCCGGTAACGGTGCCCAACAGAAGTGCTCATTAAATGTGAATTTGACGAAATAAGTGATTCTCAATATATATGTTGAATGCCGGACCAAAGTTTGATGACAAATGTGAATAAGATTGTGATCGTGAATATGAATATGTAACATTAAGCACATTTAATTGACTGAATATATGTGATGCATTTCATTATAGAATGCATAAACAGATAAAGGTTGTTGTGACTGCAGTAGCCATTGAAAAAGAGCTTAAAGCTCAGAAAGTGAAAAAGAGTTTAAAGCTCAAAAAGTGATAAAAACCTAAAGGCTGACTATGTATAATGGGTCCTGTAACCCTAATAGATAAGGGACAGTTATTAATGAGCCCGGTATCCACAATGGATACGGGATAGTTACAGGCACTCGTTCATAACAATAACAACTGGAAGTGAGTCTCATAAGCATTGCATATATATTTAATATGTCTGTTTTGAATGATTGAAATATATTGTTGAATTGTATTGAATAAGAAATGTGAAAATTATGAACAAAAGAGTTTTGTCGTACTACATGATAATAAATGAAATGATGTGAATTATGTGATTGTGTGAGTTGATATGTTATATGATTTGAGTAAATCATTGAGGATGGTTAACTCACTGAGTTCACAAAACTCACCAAAATTACAACGTTGATTTTTCAGGTGCGAGAGAGAAGACTTAGCGTTTAAGAAAACTTAGAAAAGATCTAGTACTGCTTTTTTTATTAAAGAAATGACTCAAAGGTGGGTTAGCTGAGACTGAAGGATTTATATTGAATTTTGTATAGTTCCTCACTCATATAGCATGTAGCATGTAGCATCTTTTTATGATAGAGCTGTAGACTCTGATAGCTCTTCGATATTATGCATAAGGACAAAGTATGTAATGCTACAATGTATATTTGGTTTATGAAATGAGGAATTGGTTTTTTAAATATTGTGACAATTACGTTTTAAATGATGATGCCATGATTAAGTTAGTAATGTGACTGTTCTAGCATACTACCCTTGTGAGGTACGTACTCGGACATCCTTTAGAATGTCGGGTATATGTCCTATGAGAGTAGAGTGCTACAAAAGTACTTATGGAAATTGTCACAAAAAAAAAAACTCAATATGGGTCAAATGGGTTACTGGGCTCTATTTGAGGGGTAGAAACATTTAGAGTGCCAAAATAAGGGTCGATGCTTCCTGGTCCTTGCTACAAATCGTAAAACTCAAATCCTCTACTAAACCAGACATCAAGATCGAGATTGGTAACGGATCTACGTCATCTCTCTGGTTTGATAGTTCGAGTCCCTTGGGTTGCCTACACCAACTTCTTAACTACAATGCTTTGAAATTGTTTTTCCTTGAAGATGTAAAATTCAATTCCTTTATCAATTTAGGTGAGTGGATTAGAATAGGAAGATTTTTAGTCTCTATTGCTTACCATCCTATCCATAATAACAAGGATAAAGCAGTTTGGACACTTAACTCCTCTGGGACCTATTCCAGTAAGTCCTACAGATGGCCCATCAAGAACTAAGGTTCCTTTTTGTAAATTGGTATGGAAAAAACTATTTCCCCATGGTATCTTTTGTATTGTGGCTAACTGTTCTAGAAAGGTTGTCTACCTTAGATGGAATTGTACCACTGATCTTAACTCCATGAGCCCCTCTTGCAACTTTTGCAATGTTGGTGTTAAATCCATAAGTCGCCTATTCTTTGAATGCCCTTTCAATAGTTCAGTTTGGAATGACATCTTGGCAAGATGTGAAGCTCCTGTCCCTCCATCTAAATGGAGATCTATTGTTCGATGGATTATGAAACCCTTAGGCATGAGGAAGAATAATAGACTTGTACTTCTATAAAAAGACATTATCAATCATGTAAAAATAAATAAATAAAGAAAATAAATAAAAAATAAAATAAATAGAGAAAAGCCAGCTATCGGAGTCGAACCGATGACCATCGCATTACAAATACGATGCTCTAACCTCTGAGCTAAGTGGGCTCCTATAAGAAAAACTGTAACCTAGTTTATTGGACTTGCGTGAGTGGAATTCTAGAATATAAAAAAATTCTCTATAAATTAACAAGTTTTTCAGCTTGAAGTGTTTCACTTTATCAGGGGAAACAAGAACGGAGCCAGACTCAACTCTAAGGGGGGATCGGGGGCTGTGCGTGTAGAGTTGAAGAGAAGAGAGGATAAGGATTTTTTTGGGCCACTTATATTTGCAATTTTAAAAATTTTAATTATATAAGTAATTTTATAAAAAAAATATTTGAAAGGGGGGCCATAACATGGCTCCGTCCCTGAGGGGAAACAATTTTGATTAGAGAAGCAACACTAAAACTCTCTACCACAATCTTAACTAATTGGCTTCTATAACCTAAAACTCTACTAAGCTTTGAAAGATCAGCTTACTATTTCATTTTGTTTTTGTAGTGTTGCTTCTTAATATGAAAATTGTATTGTTAGATTCTTGCCTTGATTAATACCATTTTTTAATTTTAAAAAAAAGAGAACAATTTGAAGAGCAACAGGGGAAGGACCCTCAAAAAGAATGGACCAGTTTTGCTCAAAATAAAAGGAGTAAGAGCTAGGAGCTAGAAGCTAGGAAGGTAAAGGAGGGAGATGAGTAACCACCGAATGGAGTTAAATTTTCAATCCAAAATTAATGAAAATATAATAGAAATTAGAATAGACAGCTTAATTTAAGAGTGATTTTATAAAACTACAACATAATTGTGATTTTATAAAACTACAACATAATTGTGATTACATGGTGATGGTATAGTTTTAAACTTCTAACGTGACAATTTCAATGTTTAATGTGTGTTACACAGTATATTTGATCAGATATGATCCATGTTTTTATCTTTCCTAATACACGATAAGTAATATTCTGATCCCAATTACGTAAAAAAGATTAATGTTACAATTACTTAAAGCTTTTCAAAGAACTGTGATATTTTCTGGATGTGTGAGCACGTTTGTTAGTTTATAATAGAATATCTTCCTTTTTATGTGCCTAAGTTCATTGGGACAGATGAATTAGTAAGGTAAAGTTTATGAAAGTTTAAGCATCCCTAACATTATTTAAAGGCAGAAAAAAAAGCATGAAATAGAAAAAGAATTCAACAAATGAAAACAAAATTTGTTTCACAACTGTGTTGACAAACTGAGAATTCGATCTTATAGTTAGTAAAATAAGGTTGAATTTTATTAGGGAAAAACTCAAAAGAAAATATAGTAACTATTCTTTTTTTTTTTTTTACAAGGGAAAGTAAACGAAAAAACACAAACGGTCTAATTATCGTAACTATTCTATTGAATAATCACAACTAAAAACAAAAATTATGCAAAGGACAAAAGACAGTACATTTTCAGATATCATCTTACCCTATGCAGAAAACAAGCTAGTCATTTGGCTGCTGATCTTCATTGCAATGTCCTCACTGCATGCCCATAATCTCTGTTTCCAGAAGAGTCAATGGCTTCTCTTGTATGCATCTGCTGAATTAAAGCACGGTAAGTGCAAGGAGTAGAATGTAGAAACGGTGTATTAAAAACACATCAAGATCAAGACTTTATGGGGAACACCATCATTACGAAGGAATTCCAGTAGTTGTATGGATGTCAAGACACAGTTTCGAAAAAAAACAGTAAAAGCTCAATTGCATAGATAATAATTGACCATCTCTTGCACAAGAACAGAAATGGAAGTCTTATGTTTAATGCAGCGCATAAGATTCACTGAAAGTAAAACGGAATCTCTGCTTGCCTAACTAGATGACAGAAATTACTCACTTTTATGGCTTTTAAGGGCCTCAAGCAACCTTTTGCTCCCTTCTTCTTATTCCCATCCTTCTTAGTTCTTTCAGACAAGAAGCTACCTCCTGAATGAATCTAAGTCCCTCTTCTCCACTTCTCATCGAGTTAATTGTTTGCTGGAGAAAACTCCTGTCTGCCTCAAGTGTTCCTAACCTCTCATTCAGGTCTGCAACCTCATTTGAAAGAGAATCTAGCCAAGCTCCTGCATGCGGCAATGAAAAACTTTGTGCACCACAAGAAATTTCAATATTCTCTTTACAGCTGGATTCTAATTCATCAGGGGAATGTCCTCGACCAGACTTGTTTGCTTTGCTGGGATCCATTGACAATTTGCTACTAAGCTCCTTTAATCTGTCTTCATTTCCGGAATATTGTCCACTGGTCAAGTCTTTTTGCAGCCCACTAGAAAAAAGATAAAGCTTCATCTCCAATTTCTTCAAATTTCGCAAAATATACAGCTTTTCATCTTCAAAAACTAACGAAAAATTGTCTCCAGTACCCATAATCGTATCCCCAAACAGTGCATTTGGCCCTTCAACTTTATGGAGTACATCAGATTTTTCAGGAACTTGTTCTATGTACATAATTCGGCTAATTTCAGCAGGTCCAATATCAGAAGTTATCACATTAGAAGCTGGCATCATTGTACCCTCCAACACTGATTCATCTTGGAATTTATTCCTATAGAATTCAATTTCTGCTTCCAGATCTTGAAGCTCTTTCTCTCTCTCGGCAAGAAGGTCATTTGTTTTTGCCAATGCTTCCTCATCATATTCAGCTTGCTCTTCCATCATTCTTATGCACTGCAAGGCTTCCATGTGGAGTGTTGCCCTCTCCTCTTGCAGTCTTGTAATCATGGCCAATGCTTGATTTGCAGCAATTGCAGATGCATTTCTCTCTTCCTCTAGTTCTTTGTATAAAACACCTAACAATATCTTATCATGATCAACCTGCCGTCGTAATTGATCAGTCATGCTTTCACCTTCAATTGCACTGACAGTACTTCCATCCAGAGATAATCCAGACTCATTTCGGTCCAGTGAAATTCTGTGTTGATGTACATTCATTCCCATGGAAATAGTAGCATCATAAGTCTTTAATTCATTGCTATTCAAAGAGATATTTGGGCTCATTGATGGTCTAGGACTTGCATCATTTATTGAATGCTCTCTCGCAGCAGATAACTGTGAAATCAAGAGCTTCAAACCTTCACCAATTCTTAAAGACTCCTTATCATTCCATTGTTCTGCAAGTAAACCAGACAGCTGTCTTCCCTTATTGCCAACAGCAAGTTTATAAGCATCACTGAGATCCAACAAATTAGGAACTTCAACACTATCACCTGAAACAGCGTTTACTTCTGAATCCCCTTTGGTTGATGTAGCGGGCACATTTCGCATGTTGCAGATTCCATCACTGTCGGTTACACACGTCTGCCAAGTCTCTTCATTTCTCGAAAAACCTGTAAAATAAAACACAAAAGGACAAAAAGATTTGTCAATGGTTAATGATAACAGTCAAGAAAGCACAGTACTTGGACATAAACAAGCTACGCTAACTTAGAAGCAGTAGAAGCCTAGCCAGTGGTACAAATAGGTCGTATCTGCATTAGTCTTAGTCTTTAGGCATATATCTTTCAAGCACTAATTCTTGTGCATTTGATAGTTCTCGAATTTATTACTTATTTGAAAGGTTACTTTTTAATGGGAGTTTCTTTAACGTTTGTTGGTGGGGACATCATCTATGAAATTAAACTTACCCTCTACAGAATCTTCTGCAAGAGTTTCACCAGAATTTGAAGATGGGGGAATATCACCAAGGCAAATAAGAATGTTGTGATTTGATGCTTCAATACAACTTTCTTTTGTTACCATTGAAGCGGAAATGTCATCAATTTTTTTATCCTCATGAATGGTATGGCACTCAGGTTTGCAGTCAGCTGATTGCCAATTAATTTCTTGCAAAACGTGCTCATCATTTACTTTATGCCTTTCAAATGTTACACCTTTGGATTCCAGGACATGTGTGTGTAACTCAGAAACTGAAGTTGACAAATCAGGTGCAAAAACTGAATCTATCAGTTTTTCTGAGGACAAATCGTCCGGCAGGGTGAAAATGCGATGTTCTCTCTGCAGATATTCAACTTCAACATCTTCTTTAAGATTGTTTTCATCAATTGAACCATCATGATCAGAAAACTGAGCTTCAGATTCCATATCAGAATGCATCTTTAGCTCTGTGTAGGCCACATGATGTAAAGGATCAAGATCACGACTTAAATGAGTAGTTCTGTGTGAAAGAGATTGACTACTTTTCTCCAGATTGTCATGATCATGACCAAATGCATCAGAATAAGGGACATCAAGATCAACGGCCCTGGAACTAAATGATATGGCCTGCAACAACTTTTGGCCACTATGTCTTGGAACCAATGATTCGTCACAACACGTACAATATATGGTACCTAGAGTAGAAATTGCAACTAAGGGGTCCCAATCTGACTCATAGGCACTATCCTCCCTCAGCTTTCCCACCAATAATCTGTATGTTTCAGCATTTGAATTGTTGATTGCGGCAAATGAGAAGAGGCACTTTTCACACATTCCTTGGACATTGACAAGTTTATTGTGAGCATGACACAAAACTAAGGATGATATTTCTAATTTATGACTTCTGCATAATAAATCCCAATAATTTTTGAGTTTCTTATTCCCAAATATGTGATCAAGCCTCGAACATAGTAGACATGGAGTTTGCAATTCATATTGGCAGGCAAATTTTGTGATCAAGTACGAAAATATAGCATTAATAAGCAGCATAAAAATTAGTATCCACTCAAGAGCAACAGATCCCAAAGACGTGATAATACTGTCGGTCCTTTTATAAGATTTAACAGATGGAATCGCTTCAGCGGCCATGCTCCAACAGGATCGACTGGCTTATCAAATACTGATTGATTGATGGAAGGAAACTCCAATTCTTCCAAAATTTTGATAATCCAGATCTAGACACAGCACTGTAACCACCAAAAAGAAAAGAAGAAATTAAAAAACAATTAAACAGAACATTCAGGAAACATAAAGGACTATGCATAATCTCTTGCTGTAGAAGGAACAGAGAGACAGATGAAAACAAACATACAGATCAACCAAAAGTCCTGATATGAAAAAATTTGACAGAATTTCAAAATAGATAAATTGAATCCATCTAGACAAAGTTATGCCAGTTTAATATAACCATATTTCAGTCAACAAAACATGGATGAGAAGAAACGCATGTAGCTTACGAAAACAGAATGTTTGAAATTGCCTGAGAAACTCAGGCGAAACCTGAAATTTGATTCTGAACTCAGGGCACATGAAAAACCAATTTTCTTGAATCATAAGTAACTGAAACAGAAATGGAAAATCAATTTCCAAATAAATTATCTTCCTGCAAGAATGCAAACACGCATCCAGTATCCAGACAATAAGGATGCACCCTCGGTTAGTCAAAGGTATGCCCTGACAGCAATAAACACTCCATGCGAAGCAAAGGGAACCCTAGGAAACAAATAGTTTAAGGGACACAAGGCACGAACAGAACGTTGAAAAGGATAAAAGTCATAGCAAAGTAAGAAGGCTTCTCAGGAAAGTAAGTCGACTCCAAACCATGGGAATAAAGAAAAAGCAAACCAGCTCAAGAATAAAACTGCCGAAGAAGGGAAGAGCGAAAATTGGAAAAAAAAAAACCACTTGTAATCAACATTTGAAGCAAAGCCTAAAATAGAAACAGTAAATAACGAAACATTCACGACCAATCCAAGATAAGATATAAACAAACTATCTTCACCAGGTAAGAACATGATTAAGACAAAAAAGGAAATAAAAAGAGAAACTGACTTGATCAAGTGATAAAGGAACCCAAGAAACTGGGAAGGATTCAAAGCGAGAGCATGAAATGAAACTGTCTCATCTTGATATCAGAAGACAGTAAACAAAACCCATTAACCGGTCTTCCGTGAAAGTGGACATAAAGAGAGAGACTCAATCAAAACAAGCTGCCCCAATAAGTAGTTCCCTTGAATTCTCATTTCTTTAATGTTATCCAGGAAAGCAATACAACAATGCACGTTGTTTTCAGACGTGTATCAAATATTCAAATACCACGGAAAGAAAAGAAACAGAAAGTTGATGGCCACGCCGACAATGGCCAAAAAGTGGGCTTACTAAAAGACGTACTTAAAGCTAATAATGTCCCCTTGAAAAGACGAAAAGGTTAAAACCGTTCCAAGTACCAACCTGGGTGAGGAACTGAGAAGCCTCTCGTTCGGTTTTATAAGATGAACATTCCCGCGAATATTAAATGTCATTAGACTCAGAGATCACCCGATACATGATGATTAGCCTGTTTGCCTAAAATTAATGTCGGGGATGTTTTTGTTAGAAAATTGTGACAAAATCTAATCCTGAACGAACGAAGTAGAATAATTATAAAATATTTTCGTATTTTGATTTTTTGAAAACTAAAATTATTTTAATTTTATAAAATAATTAATACATAAATTATAATGAAGTATAAATCTTAATTCGTACTTTATTCTGAAGTTTAATCTTTTTCTTCTCGTATTCTTGTTTGGTCTCTCCATAAACTAAGTTGAGATAATTCTGTAACTCTTATAGAGAGTATTAAGCAAAAAGTGCTAGTTATATTAGAGCGTAAGTCTATTTATGATAAGTTTTTTTTGATATTTTAATAATTTAATTAAAATTAAATTATAATGTCAATTAAATTTTAATTAGAATTACAAATAATTCTAATTTAATACCAATTATAACCAAATAAAATCTAATGTTTTTATATCGATCCTTATTTATTAAATATTTCATATTTAATCATAAAGTTTCTCAAACTTTATAATTAAGTCCAACTTGATTAAATTAACTTTGCTCTCCACAATCCATTCTTTGTGTGCGACTCATTAGGCTCTCAAACATATTGACAATAATTATAAGTTATAATTTTGATTCACAATTAGAATTAGATAAATTAAAACTTTATTTAATTTATAATTAATTCTCCAATTAAATAATATATAATTAAAGATCAAGATTAATGTCTAGGAACGTATCATGATTACCAAAATATTTTAGAAATGTCAAAGTAGTTTTGGCTAACCTTTCAGTGCATAATTTTTCTGAAGTAAATCACGTGTAAGTATAGACTTTATATTTGATATACAAAATGCAAAAAAGGGGAGGAGGGGGTTTAAATTGTGTATTCTTTTTCGTAAATACGACCCCCTTATGTATTTTTAAAAAACTTGCTTTCTCAAAAACTATTGAGTGAAAATATCACGATGTATTGCAGTTAACTTCTAAGTACTTT
>JANZXV010000210.1:11882529-11899679 GCA_027576455.1 Erythroxylum roigii
CTCACCGATTAACGAGCCTCGAGCTCGAAAGTGATACAGAGCCATTGGCTCACCGATTAATGAGCCCGGTATCCAATAGATACGGGACAGTTCAGGCACTCGGTCTCAACAACGTAATAATTGGAAAAAGGGTCACATAAGCATTGTATGCATTTGATAAGTATGTTTAATTGGTTGATTGGCAAACTTGTTTGTGTGTATATGAGAATGGGAAAATTGTTCATTGTGTAAAATTGTGCAATGTTGGCTATGTGAAATTGTGCAACTATTGATATGTGAATTGATATATGCTTGCTTTGAGGAAACCATCGATGATGGTTAACTCATTGAGTTCACAAAACTCAGCAAAATTGCATTATTGTTTTTCAGGATTTATAGGCGACTTTAGCTTTTGGGTGGCTCTACCATATAAAGTGTGATTGAAGGGAAGCTATGGCGTAAAGGTCGGTCAGCTGGAATATTTTTGGATGACATAGATAGATTGTACTTAGTTTCCACAATTTTGTAATGCCTTTGTTCTAGACTTTGTAGATGTACAGATAGTAAGGATTGAAAGTTACACTGTACATTATGTATTTTGAGTAATGAAATGAGGAAACAGTTGGTTTCAAAATATCGTGGATTTTTCTAATGATGCTTGAACATAAATAACAATATGATGCCATGTGGAGTTAGCGTAGTTTTTAACCGTAGTGCACCTTTATCGTAGGATATGTGCCGGAATGACCTTCGGGCGTCCCGGTTCGTACTCTGCGGTAAGGGGGCGCTACATAACTACCAAATAACCTATGATATGATCTTTAGATTCAATTGGTTAGTAGCATTACGAATTAGGAAAACTAGTTAATAAAGGAAATAACCACATATGATGTGTCATTTAACCTAGGTTATGTTGTCCCTAATGATTACGAACCATTAGTCGTTACAAATGATTTTCAATATAACAATTACGAATTATATTGAATATTCTAGCAATGGGTTTGTAATAAAATGATCCAATGAACGCATTAAAATCATCTTTTCATAATACCCAAATCCATACACATCGGATAACATAATCAATTTTTAAAGAGGGAAAGAAAAAAATCAAATATAAGGAGAAATAGACTTAATAGGGTCGTCGATGTCGAAGTCACCTCAGAACCGGCATAAAAAAGCTACCTCTCTATGGGTCTTCTCATAGTGGAGAGCTTCCCACCCTCTTCATGCTCTCCCGAAGCTCTTGAAATTCATATGAAAAAAAAGAAAAGAAAAAGAAAAAATGGTTGAATAAAATTATCAAGGAGGAAATGCATATGTGTTGCAAATTTATTAAAATTGAGGTAGCGAGTCATAACAGTACGCAAAATAAACTAGACCTACTACTATAGCAGTGGTAAGTCTATCTTGATCCCACAAAGAGTGTTCAGTTAACTTTTGAAATAAAATTAATTGGTGTTTACGTTTTAGGGGGTTCGGTTTGGTTTAAAAGTAAGAAAATAAAACTAAACTAACTAACAAAAGAAAATTAAGGAAAACATGCAACAAATGGTGAAAGTGATTATTTCGTTAGGAATCAGATTCTTTGGTTCAATCTCGGCCTAACCCTTATTAAACATATTTCATTGAATTATTGTTCTCAAACCTCTCCTAGCAACTATTAATCGTAGATTAACAACAAGCTCTGTTAACCCCAATTTTTCCTTAGGCCGTGTTTAATTAAGAGACGCTCGTTAATTAAACCTAGCCATCGAATAACCTAGAACAAGCTCTCTAGATTTAATTGGATAGCTGCATTATGAAATAGGAAGACAGATTAATCAAGGCAACAACCACACATGCTCGGGTCATTTAACCTAGGTTATGTTATCCCTAATGATTATGAACCATTAGTCGCTACAATTGAAACTCAACTATAACAATTATGGATTATATTAAAATTCTAACAATGAGTTCTTACATAAAAACAATCAAATAGTGCATTCAATCATTCTCACATAAGACCTAAACATTAAACATAGTATAACACAACCAATCCCTAAAAAGATACAAAACAATAAACTTAATGAGAAATACACTTAATCGGGTTCATCAGCATCGATGTCACCTTCAAATCAGTGTTAGGAAGCTAGCTCTCTATAGGTCTCTCACAATTGAGAGCTTTGCCCCTTCATCTAATCTTCTCCCAAAGCTCCACTCTTTCCTAACTAAAAACCCCAAAACCTTTCATCTCTTTCTTTCCTAACCAAAAACACCAAAACCTTTCATCTCTTTCTTTATACTGCCACACCCTCGATACATATTAAAATGCCAGGCTAAATAAGGGGTGAGGTGGCATTGTTTCACGGTAGTGTATGGGACCATCATGGGTGTGACTATGTGTCACACTCGTGACTTAACATTGCATAGGCGTGAGGACAAAATGCTAGGCTAAATGAGGGATGAGGTGGCAATGTGTCACGGTGGTGCATGGGATTGTCACGGGTGTGACTGTGTTTCACATCGTGACTTAACATTGCATGGGCGTAAGGGCTGCCTCATGCCCATACATGTGGCTCTCACAGTCGTGAGAGAGTCTCACAGTTATAAAATGTTTTTGCACAGTTGTGAGTTTTAATTTTCAACCCTCTTCCTTCATTCACCGACCGAATCACACCATTTATTCTTTAAGTAGAGCCCTGCTCACTTCAGCTGGACCTCCACTCCTTATATCATTTCAAAGCTAGGTTTTTATGAGCCAAAATGGGACAGGTGTTACGTTATCTCCCTTGTTCTAGTTGCCCCCTCTTCACATCTTCATTTAGCCTCACATAAGTCTTCTTAATACATTAAACGTTAGTGGAAAAATTTAGCAAAATGGATAGCTAGCTCTCTCCTTTAGTTCTCACCAGCCACCTAACGAACACCTTTGATTTATACTTAAAAAGCTATGTTAATGGACAGGTGGTGTGTGTGTGTGGTGTCTTACTCATGTGAGACACCATACAAATCCATACACAACAGTGAGTGATACTCACAGCTGTGTAGTAATTCCAACAGCCATGAGACACTTCATAACTTAGTTCTTCACTTTATGTTTCTATTTTCTTGTCATCTTCTTGTCTTTATTTTCTCTAATCTTCTTCATTCTTGTTCTATGAAAACAAGTGAGTGTGAACCTTCAGAAAATGGCCTAAATATGGTGCTTTTGACTCACTTTAACTCCTTTGCTTTCGAATTATGCCTAAAACTACATATGAGTCTAAGTGAGTATCTTAAGTAATTTTATGTCATTAATCGCTAAGTATTATGGAATAATTATACAATCAATTAAGCACCTATCACTTCTATTGAATCCTTTTATAAGTGTGGATTTGATGTAGTATTCTATCGGATATCTTAATGTTAACTTCATGTTTTCCTCATCCTTTGATCGGAATCATCGCCTCTCTAGGCTTTTTACATCTCAAAACTACTTCAAAACATAACTCTCCTTAATTTGCCTTCGTTCATGTCCTTTTATAGGGAAAACTAGGGTTCCAAGGATATACACGATCACTTACACTAGCATATGAAAGACAATGTATATTCAAAAACACTTGAATTTTTAATTTCATACAGGAACAAAGGCTTACACGAGCAACATACACAACCATATATATCAAGATACACAAACGTGTAACTCCACACAACCATTAACCAAATTCTTCAATCTTTACAAATTTACATAGGCTTACACTATCTATATACACGGTCGTGTAGTTCCTCAGTTGTTTCAAATCTTTATTCCATGCCATGATTTTATCTGAATTCTTCTCCTTTTGGTCTATGAAAGCAAGTATAACCTATAAATGCACTTAGAGCAAATTAAGTACAAAATATACAACAAAACTATGAAATATCAAGCAAAAACTTATTAAATATGAAGTGCATAATTTTAATCAATTATGCATCTATCACATATCATATATTTGGTTGTTTTAAGTATAATAGACCATATATGAGTTTTGAAAAGTATCCTTGTCACTAGAGAGAGCCTTAGGAAGATTTTTTTAGAGAATTTTGTTACAATAATATGCATGTGAGCATGATATGAGCACTTAGTGCTTTATGTGATCATAAAAAAGAATTATTAGATTGTATTTAAGTGATTTAGGTGTCAATTTGATAGTGTAATTTAATTATTAAGTTTCCTCTTCACTCATAAATGAGAAGATTTATAAAGGCTCCTTTTCACCCTAATAAAGGAAGATGCATAACATCAAAAGGAAGAATCATGTATCAATTACTTTTCTTGATCACCAATTAAAGAAAAAGATAATGCATTCTTAAGTGGAGTCTTGGGAGTGGGCATAGGCCTAGGGTTTCTTACTGAACTGATATAAATTTTTGTTTCTCTCTTTCCTTACTCACTTTAATTATCATTAGGATTTCTATGTAATTTCTTTATATGAATTTTCTTTAATCTTTCAATAAAATAGGCAATTCATTCACTAGTTCTTACATAAGCTAAAAGGTGTATAAACAAATTTCCTCCCTCTATTATCTTTCATTTGAGGGCTAATCATTGGTAATAGAACGAATCTCACTCATTGCATATCAATTTCTAGAGAAATTTTAGTAATGATCATTATGGCATAATTTCCATCACTTTTTAACCGAGAGGACCAAAATATCAATTTTCATAATCTTTAAATAAATATGAATCATTTTTTAGATAATTAAGATGAAAGTATTTTTGATAACTAGATATTTTTATTTATAAGATATTGTAGAGAAGAGCGTAGAATGATAATACTATTTCCATTAAATTGTAAAACAATGCAAATTTGTTTTCCATACTATATAAAAATGTTCTATCAAAATTTCTAATGTGTCAAAGACTCATGATATTTCTCACTTACTTGATCTTATATAAAGTAATTTTTTAAAAATATAAAGAAACTTATTAATAATAAGGAAATGTTAAACATTATAGAAAGGACTAAGGGGAATACCCTCCCAAATAATCACAGCCTCATTGTAAAGCCTTAACAAAGTATCAAATGCATAACATTAAAGGATATGTTAGAAATTAGATTCTTATGGAGGAAGCCAGATCAAAGTTGCACTTTTGGCAATGTCCTTAATCAAAATTGACAAGAATCTCCAAATTGGCATATTGAGGATCTGCAGAGTTCTTGAGGCCATTGATATCAGACCTGGACTCTATTACAAGATTAAGCGCTTTAATAGATTTTACTAACTTATCATCAATGTTTTACAAATATTTGGTTCCCTAATTCTTTTGAGTTAATAGAATAAGGAGTAAAAGGAGGATTTTCCTTGAGGAAATTTGAATCCTCCAAATTTGTGTTCCTTCCCTTGGTTTCTTTTTGCTACTCTATCACTAGAGTTTCATTAGTGGTCCTTAGTGTCTCTTAGCCTTTAGAGAGCGACGTTTCTACTATGCCTCTTAGGGAAGGCCTTCGCACGTGGTAAGGAAAATGGAGTACTCTGCTAGACTTCCAAGCTCATCAAGTTTGGAGATCCTAATGGCTTCAGCAAGTTCCTTACAAATGTCAACTTCAACTTTAACACAAACACAAACACATGTGTATCATATTTACGTTTAAGTTAGCAATTAATTATGTCATCCAAGGTCAGAGGTTTGCCAAGTTTACTAGCCAAATGAATCAAGACTTCCAAGGATTAGTGTTCCATAGGGATCTAGTGTTCCATAGGGATCTTATAGGAATTTACATAAATTGGAATGCTAGTTCTGTAGGTTTAGTCCAAAGAGAGGCCCGGTGTTTGCTTCTGAATGAATAGGGGCATTCCTTAAAAGTGCGGAGGTCCAACTTCTAGTATCTTTTCCGCTTTAAGCTCAGAGGAGAACTAACAAAGAAATCATCTTATTAACACGCATGTTCTCCATTTAAACCTTGGGAAAGGAAAGCCTTTTCTTCATAGAAACCTATAAGGGAAGGTTGCAACTTTTTTGGAGCTTATATTTAGTACTTCCATAGGCGACGAAACAAAGATTACAAAAAGTTTGGGGGTTTCCACAATTTTGTATCAAGTAAAGTTGTTCAGTTGTAGAGAAGTCCCGGTGAGCATTGGATTGAGATTTCCACTCCCAAAATTAGAAGTAGGGAGCACAGGGAAATCATTAGATAAAGAGAGATTAGGGGACTGTGGTCTTAAAGCGGATGACATATTCTGATAAGGAGAAGAAGAAGAATTTGGTTTCTTGGAAGAGAAGATGCCATACATTACCGCTAATAATTAAAAAAAAAAAAACTGAATGAGTGAAAGATGGGAGAGCTAAAGAAGTTGGTGATAGACTTGAAATGCAAAGTTTGAGTGAAAATGGGCTTAGTGATGGGATTAGAAAATGGTGAAAAAAGGTGAGGTTAGAGAAAGGCTAGAGAATTTCTCACTAGCCCATCTCTTTTGAATCTTTGTTAGCACTGAGGATTTTTTAATGAATATAGATGTTATAAAACTAATACAAAGTTAAGGAAGCCATAGAATTACAAAATATTTGGAAGTTGAGTTATTAGTACTAAATTATGAAACTGCTTGGAGAGCATCAACATATGCATTCCATTCCTAGAAAACCCGTTAGTCCAATTCAACCATTTCTACTTCTTGGGAAATACCCCGCCCGGTGAGATTGGACACAGCGGTATGTGATCTTGTCAACGAAGGAAAGCAACAAAATCTAGAATAAATGAATGAATGGGTAAGTTGTGAGATGGAGGAGGCTGTATGTATAACGTATCTCTTAGGCTCCAGCCGGCATCTGATGCGTGAGATGACCGGAAGCCCTTGGTTAACAATAAAAGCATATAGACAGACGTGATCTTCGTAAACCGTTCTGTCAGTAACAGACAAACAACAGAAGGAATATCAACTATAAGTTGTTAGCTAGGTTGGGTAATTCTCTTTGTTTGTTTGTCTTTTACTAATAATAAAAAACAAAGGATACGTTGTCAAATGAACTGATACGGTCTTCGAAAGGTTATTATGTTTCGAATACACAAGAATAGGTGTCTCTCTCTGTCTGTCCATGTAAAAATTCCAAATTATGGAACTGATATATAACAAGAACACTTCGATTATTATAATTGCACCTCCAAAGTTGTGCCATTTCTAACGTATAAATCATTTTTTCTTGAAGAGCATTGGACAGGAAAAAGCTGCTCGCTCTAAAATCGACCGTCTCTGGTTTGAGTGCCTTCAACCTTACTACGGGCGTCGATCACGCATCGGCGTCTGTTTTCTAGGTGAGAAATGATAAGATTTTATCTGCGTTTTGTCTTGTTTTCCTTACCTTTTTGGATCAGTGCAACTGTTTCTTGATCAACGTATGCCTGTCAGTAATTGATGTCAGGCTTGATTGTATACATGCTTTCCTTCTTCTTCTTTTTTTGTGCTTCTCGGGAGAAAATCTCATTATCTACACTACCTGGACATCCGAACTTGTTCTGTTTATATGTCTCTCTCTCTCTCTCTCTCTCTCTATATATATATATATATATATATATATTCATGTGGAAGTTCGCCTCCCGAATTCTTTTTGAAATAGAGCATACGAAAAAGACCCATGATTTGATTGTGAATGCTGTATGTTACCTCAGTTCTGTACCGAACTCTTTTAAATCCACGGCATTTTTCTACACTCTCTTTTAACGACCACTTCTCTTCTCTATGCCTTTCAAGAAATGAACATTTTGAAATCCCCGTTCAAAGGGATTGTTGAAGACTTCAAAGGAAGAAAAGCATGTTATAAAGAAGATTGGAGGAGTTCACTCAGCTTGGGCTTCAGGTACACTATCTTCTATTGTTTTTCTCTACTCCTTAAGAGTTGAAATTTTGTGGTGTGTAAATTGAGACATGGCTTATGACTATCAGCTGATTGTAATTTCATTTACATTCATGGCAGGATATTAGCTCCAACAACTTACATATTCTTTGCTTCTGCTCTGCCAGTCATTGCTTTTGGGGAGCAACTAAGCAAAGAGACTGGTAGATCATGATTTCCCTTTTAAAAACAGATTCAAGAGTGTATGAAATAGATCGTTGCCCAGGCACAAATTTGGCTAGTTGTCCTACTTAATCTCATCCTAACAGAATTTTCTGGTTCTTTTAGATGGAAGCCTAAGTGCGGTGGAAACACTGGCCTCCACCGCAATATGTGGCATCATACATTCATTGTTTGGTGGGCAGCCATTGTTAATCGTTGGAGTTGCAGAACCAACGGTTATAATGTATAGTTACTTGTACAATTTTGCTAAAGGAACAGATTCTATTGGACAAAAGCTCTACTTGGCTTGGGCTGGATGGTAACTACTTTTTGACCTATTCTCACATTTCCACCATTCGAGATCTGAGTGTGTTTTTTTTTTAATTCTGATTTGAATTCGGTAGGGTTTGTGTCTGGACAGCTCTCCTACTCTTTCTACTTGCAATATTCAACGCTTGCACAGTTATCGGTAGGTTTACAAGGGTTGCAGGTGAAACTTTTGGGATGCTGATTGCTGTACTTTTCATTCAACAAGCAGTTAAGGTAGAGCATCTCTTTTTCCTTGAAAAACTGTAGCTAGAACATTGCAACTGATGATGACGCTGAAATGTTTTGCTTCTTTAATTTCCTAACTTTTGGGCTCATAGGGAATTGTAAGTGAATTCCGTATTCCTGTACGTGGAAATACAGAGGCAGAGAGGTACACTTTTGAGTGGCTATACGCCAACGGGCTGTTGGGAGTGATTTTCACATTTGGCCTACTTTTTACTGCTTTAAAGAGCAGACGAGCAAGATCATGGCAATATGGAACAGGTCTGTGAAGCACCTTGTAAGACAAGTGCTTTTAAACTTCACTTCTAGCTTAAGTTCATTTGCTCCCATTACTGCAGGATGGTTGCGCAGTTTTATTGCGGATTATGGTGTCCCTTTAGTGGTATTAGCTTGGGCAACATTGTCATTTAGTATACCTAGCAGAGTACCTGCTGGAGTCCCAAGAAGGCTTGAAAGTCCTCTTCCATGGGACACAGAATCCTTGAAGCATTGGACAGTAGTTAAGGTAACACTGCGCAGCCACCTGGAGATGCTTACTTATTAACTGTGGCACTTTTACGATATGAAAGGGAGACGGAATCTATGCCTAAAAAGTTCGATATCATTTTACCGAGGAACAGATAGTATAAGCGGTATCTAACCGTAACCTCAAATTTCAGGACATGGCCAAGGTAGCACCAGCTTACATATTTGCCGCCATCATACCTGCTTCGATGGTTGCTGGTCTTTATTTTTTTGACCATAGTGTGGCCTCACAATTGGCACAACAGAAGGATTTCAATCTCAAGAATCTATCTGCCTATCATTACGACATCTTACTACTTGGCTTTATGGTATTACTTGATCTTTTATATGTTATCACCATTCATAGTACCCGTCAGTCATTTCTTACTAACTAAACTTTGATTTCCATCATTCATTAATCTAGACTTTGATATGTGGATTGCTCGGAATCCCTCCCTCTAATGGTGTACTTCCACAATCTCCAATGCACACAAAGAGTCTTGCGGTTCTTAATAGACAGGTTCTCACCAGACTAAAAGGGAAATTTGTTCATTTTCTGTCAGCACATGACTGTTAGATAGCCTTAAAGTTTTTCCCATATATGCAGCTGATAAGGAAGAAAATGGTAAAAAGTGCTAAGGAATGTGTAAAACAAAATGGAAGCTCATCTGAAATTTATGGCAGTATGGAGTCGATATTCATTAAAATGGACAAATCTTCACCTGTAAGTGCTCAGCTTATCTCATTCATCTTCAATACTTGGTATTATAGAGAAAACTTTACTGAAAGCATTATCTAAACTGATTTACTCACCTATTTTCCGTGACTATGTTCATATCTTACAGCCTTCTGCGGCTAAAGAACTTAAAGAATTGAAAGATTCCATTTTGAAAGTGAATGATGGAGGAATCATGAAAGGTAGCTTTGATCCTGGAAAACATATTGACACGTATCTGCCAGTTCGGGTTATGGAGCAAAGACTTAGCAACTTTCTGCAATCATTACTAGTTGGTATTTCGCTAATGGCCATGCCTCTGATCAAGAAGATACCAACATCCGTGCTCTGGGGATACTTTGCTTACATGGCCATAGACAGTCTTCCTGGTAGCCAATTCTGGGAAAGGATTTTGCTGCTCTTCGTTAGCCCCGGCCGCCGATTCAAGTAAATTGTGATTACTCTTTGAAAAATTTTTATAAAAAAAACCAATATAAAAGATCAACATTAGTTTTCACTGCGAAAAAATTCTCATTTAAAATTACTCTTTGGCAGGGTTTTAGAAAATTCACATGTTTCCTTCGTCGAAAGGGTTCCATTCAAACATATTGCTAAGTTCACAGCTTTCCAGCTGGTGTACCTTTTCGCTTGTTTTGGAATAACATGGATACCTATCTTTGGCATACTGTTTCCCCTCCCACTCTTTCTCTTGGTAATTATAAGGCAGCATTTTCTTCCCAGACTTTTTCATCTAGTTTATCTTCGTGAGTTGGATGCAGCTGACTACGAGGAAATTGACCCAGCTCCCAAACGTAATCTTTCTGTCTCATTCAAGGTACGAGATTTCGTAATGCATTATTCTTTTCCTTGACAAGAAAGATTTTTATGCTTATTGCGACTTGTTTGATGGAACTCATTACGATTTAGTCAGTAATTATATTTCCTGCTTTATCCATAGGCCATGGTCAGCTCCCACATAATGTTGTCTAGTGAGTTTGATGATAACTATGAAGAATATGATTAATCATTAATACCTCACTTCAAGTCCGGATGATAATTCTGTTCCTATTACATATTACAGTATCAGAGCAAGTACAAGAACCATCCATCACTTACAAAGCTTACATCCCAATAAAGAGTTGTGCAGCGTTAAACAGATTTGTCGGGTGCAGTTCTGGAGATTGTCAATTCAGGCCACGCTCTTTTAACTTACACTGAACTATGATTGCAGGTGGATGAAGGAAATTGTGCGGGTGAGCATGTGGATATAGAATGCAATGATGCTGAGATACTGGATGAGATGACCACCCATAGAGGAGAGCTAAAGCTTAGATCTAAAACTCTCAATGAAGAAAAGAACCATCAGGCAAGATTAAAACTTTCCAATTGCCTTATTGCCGTTATAATTTTAATTCCTGCACTGTGAATTTGGCAACATATGCTGTTTCTCTGAAGGGTAGATATAAGCTGTCTGATAACAAGGTCAAGAGAAAGTTGATTAAATGTAAACTATGAGTCAACAATGTAAAAGGATAAGTCGAGATCAAAACCTTTCTGAGACAGATATTACGGAAAAAATCAACAATTTGAGTTTGTTGATTTAAAATGAACTGAGCTTTTGTTTCAGGAGAATTAAAAAGGTTTACATTCCTAAGATAGCCATTGCTGAACTTGATGTTGTAGGTGCACCCTGATGACAAACCAGAGACTGAAGGTTAAGGTTGCTAAGATTATAGAAACAAGTGTTTCAAATGATTAAATTCCATGTGAAGAAAAGGCGAAAAGAAGAAACAAAATCATGGAGGCACCGGCACCAACACAAGAGGATAATGTAAGTATTCAGTAACTAGACGTTATTAATTATTTGGTACACATTGAAATAGTAAAAGAGAGACTTTTAAGTGAAACCATACTCGGGTTCCGCGTTGTAACAGATAACTTTAGAGGGAATAATTACAAGAGAGTATGTTGATGCATAGCAATAGTTTACACTTCCCTTCATCCATTAATTGCCACTGACTGTTCAACAGGTGAATTCGATTTTGAATATAAACTTGTCAACCATCACGCTAATTCTTCTCTACCAAAGTCCATGCTTCAAAAGATAAAAAGGCCGAAAGATTGTGCTTTTTTTTCATATGAATTGTTTACAAGAAAACAGAAGTTTTCAGAATTTCAATTGAGACAAAGAGATTAAGAAGAGAATTAGAGTCAAGGAGAATCGAGAATTTAGTAAATCAGAGTGAGAAATTGATAACTACTTTTGTTGTTTATCAACTGTAATCAACTGCTCTTAAGTAGATGTTGATCATTCATTACATTATTAACAATTATCACAGTTAAATCACAAGAATTGAAACGAAGAAGTTGGATCTCTTAACTTCTTTCCCCATTGATCATGTTTTCATTATTTAACTCACTTTTCTTCTTTGTCTTAATTAGATCAATTTGCTAATTTATATTGGACAACTAACCAATTATTTGTACTTTTCGTCACATATATAATTATTTAAATAGACATCTTTATGTTATGCATATCCATTTAATTAAATAATATATATGACAGAATTCATAGGATAAACGTACACTGTAAATAAAATTATGATGAGATCATAATTACAATATTCATATTACATTTATATATTATTCTTAAATGGTTTGTAATCATTGTCCCATTAAGACTAAAAATTAATAGAGTATAAAATGTCCAGTACATATTATATTTCTTTCTTTTGAAGGAAGTGGTTGATCTCACAGACTAAAGTATAGAGATATTTAACAAACATGTGGATGCTTATTAGAAAATAAGTTCACTGAACTGACGTGAGGAAAGAATTCCATTTAGAACATTACTTATATGTTATAAAAATTCTCATTTTGATGATTGAATAAGAGATCCTATGTTTTGAGATCTCCAATGTATCTTATATGAAGATTGTTATATTCTGATACTACTTATAATATATCCTTGTCAAGGTTTACTTAATCGGTAGATATTGGATATAGCATGAACTATATGAAGGTAGTCAAGAGATCAATATAGGATTTGTCATGCTAAAGTGATTAGGAATAATCTTTCTTTGCTCTTGATTGATATTGATTCAGAAAATTATTGATGTTGGAATAACATCTTGAAAATAATTTTCAAATGTCATTAATAGCTTCAATTACTAACGGTGGAGAACTAATATGATTGAACTCAAATAGAGTAGACATTAATTATAGGCTATAAGTCTAATCGAAATATTATATGATGAGATAATTGTGTTATATAGAAAAATCATATATGAAAAGGTTAATCAAAGCCACCTTAAGGTTCCTAATATTTGTGTAATTATAATGCAATGATAGATTTCAATCTTGATATATGAATTTAAATTGTTTAATTCGATCATTAAAGATAAATTAAAAGATTTTAACTTATCTAATCCTAAATACAATTTATGGTTATAATTCTTATCGACTACCGACATATTTAAGAACATAATAGGTTATGCATAAAAATGACTGAAGAGATAAAAAATTTAATCAAGTTAGACTTGATTATAAAGTTTGAAAAACCTTACAAACAAATATAAGATATTTGATAAATAAGAACCAATATTAGATATTGAATTTTGGAATTAATTAAAATTTAATTGAATTTAGGATTATATTTCATTTAAATTACCAAAAGGTGTAAGCATATTATAGATAAGTATAAGCTCTAAAAGCTAGCACTTCTTGCTTACCCTCTCTACACCACTAGAAAAGTTCTCTCAACCAACTCGTATAGATATTGTTAGAGGCTAGACATATGTACAGTGATGGTAGTTATGATGAACTAGTTTCAAAAAAAAGTTCAAAGGAATCTGTAAAAAAAAATGGATCAAGCTATATAATAAAGTACAATTTATGTTTATTTTTTATTGTGATCATGCATCAATCATGTTATAGAATTTAAAGTGATCTTGATTTTTTAGAAATTAAATCAAATATTTTATTTTTATCTTGTTGTGTTAGGGATTAGATACCACTCTTATATTTTAATAGAGATATTAGAGCCATGTTTAATTCTATGGCCTGATAATTTTTATTTTTATTAATATAAAATTTTGAAACTTATTTGCAATCATATTTCTGACTTTAATTTCAATAAGATTAAGATCTAAAAGTTCATTAATTGGAGTTTAAAAAACTAAAAAAACCTTAAGTCACATGAAATCTAAAAAGTTAAAAGTATTTTAGATACCTAATATTACCTCTTAGTCACATCTTGCTTATGAATTTTGAAAATTCGAAATTTATAGAAACCCTCAAAGGCTCAAAATGAAAAAGGTTCAAGCCCATAGCACTTAGTAAGCTTCACGTGCTAGCAAAACTTTCAAAAAACAAAAGTCTTTTATGTTGATGCCGAAGATTTTGGTGATTGTGATTGAGTTTTGGGGTTGTACTTATGAGGCGCTACTGAAACTCCAGCAACATCAATTAGATGTTTGGACCTAATTAAGCTAGAGGATGGTTCGGTGAGCAAGAGTAAAAGCATGTGTAATGCACACGATAAAAGATTAAAGTGAATATTGTTTCCAATAGAGCTAGCAGCAACAAGACGAGACTCACACATATGAGCTAATATCTAGAAGACGACTGAAATATGCAATGACTATAAGCAAGTTGGAGAAGAAATAGGTTTAGTATCCCTTTTCTTGTGTCATGAGATGGCATGGCTATAGCTGGTCAGAGACGAGGAGGTAATTTGTGACATTAAGGTGGTGACAACAACTTAGACATAATGACTAAAGTTTCTTTGTCATATTAGGGTTTTCAGCGCTCGAAGAAGATGGTTAGCAATGTTGAAACTGAAACACTCATCAAACATGTAGGAGCATCGAAAATAGAGGAAATAGTTTTCCAAATGAATGGCCAAAAGGCCCAGGGCTAAATGGATTAAATGGTTTCTTATTCTCAATGGCTTGGCCATAGAATAGTAACATGGTTATAGAGGTAGTTCAAGAATTTTTTTCCAAGTGTGTGCATCTTAAAGAAATAAATAAGATATCCCTTTTTTAGCCTCTAAATCTTTAAACCCATAATCTTTTAGAGAATTCAGGCTTATAACTTCCTCCAACTTCCTTTATAAAGTAATTTTCAAGGCCCTAACAAATAGACTGAAGGCAGTTCTAATCAGTGTTAAGTGATAATCGAGGAGCTTTTATGTAGGTGAGACAAATTGGTATTAACGTGCTCATTAAATAGGTATAAGGAAGAACTCCATACAAAAATGTGAAATCAAGGTGAATTTCAACAAAGCCTATGATTGCATAAGTTGGGACTTTGTGTTGTAACTTCTAGAGTTATTTAGCTTCCTAATTGTCTTTAAGACTTAGATTAAAGCTTTCATTTCCTCAACTTCCTTTATTATTATAGTGAATAGAGCACATCTGAGTTGTTCAAAGAAGCTATAGGGCTTAGATAGGGAGACCCCTATCTCTATACCTTTTTATCAATGTATGGAGGCCCCATCCTAATTGATGAAGAATAATGTCTCAATGAAGCCTAAAATCGTATTTCATTCATAAAGCAAGAAGGTTTCTTTGATAATTATATGTGTTACTGATGATCTTTACTTTTTAATAGAGCTTACCCTAAAATAGTTATGGTTTTAATTGAAACCTTAAAGTAGTTTAAGCACCTCACTGGCCTAGATATAATTTACATCAAAATTCACTTAATTCTCTTAGTAAGAGCCAATCATCTAACTAATAGAATTTTTGTTTAACTGGTATGGTTAGAAAACACCCTCCCTTTTTATACATAGGTTTACCTCCTTCAGTTAGAAGATTGCATTTTAAGGATCATATCCTTTTGGTTTAAAAATACATAACATGTTTGGTGCTTAGGGCTAAAAGAGATCTATCATTTGGTGGTAAGCTCCTAATGCACATCAAACACATTAGAAAACAATACCTAACTCTACACAACTAAAATCAAAATCAAAATCAAAATCGAAACATTTCTTGTTTATCTATATTTTCTAAGAATACTCTCATAAGAAAAGAGGATTAACTTTCAAAACTATGGCTAGAATTAAACATTCAAAATTTTTACTCATGATCAACAAATAACCATTTCCTTCAAAAACTGAGCAATCTAAGAGTAGACTTTGATAGATTCTGTTTAAAATAAAGATCAATTTATAGGTACACTCAAACACCTTTTATGACTAAGACATCCCATGACTTAGCATATCATTTCAATTCTCCACCATTAAAGATTCACATGCATAACACGAATAAGAAGGAATTTTTAAGGTTATAATAGGGTTAAAGGTTAAGGTGAGATATATTTTGTTCTTGTAGTCTAATAACCATCAAAACTAGTGAAGTAGAGTAAACATTTTACAGAGTATCGATTGCAAAATTAACATTCAATCAAATATGGGAACCATCAATTACGATGAATTCAAAAACACCATTTCACATATTAGATTCAAGTCTTCAAACTACAAGCCACATAAAGCACAAAAGACTAGAAAAAATCAACCATAAAAATATTGATGAATAATGTACTAAGTACCAATGATATTTATGTGGGTTTTGATATATAAATGATATGGTGATAGGAATTACAATAAGATACCCGGGATTGTCATTGAACATGCATTGTACATAATTTGTATACATAGATGTCAATAAAGGAATACTTATACATTTGTGCAAAAGTGTGATAAATGTAAATGTGTTTTGTGTGATATAGAGGAGCACATTGGATACCAGTCAAACATTGCTGGATCATCTTGCCAATAGCATATTGGAGCGTATTATGAGTCAACTTAGATGATTTTCTTAGGATTAATTTGATTTCTTTGATTTCCAATTATTGAACTAATTGTGATTTGTTTATGAATTTCGGACTTTAATGATTCTAGGAGTTTGATATTCGAGAATGTATTGGAAGTGTTCTATGTGAATCTGAATTCTGAATGTTTTCTGAATACTTAACGAAAGTTGATTGTCAGACTTAGGTCCGATGACTATAAGATTCTAATTGTGCATTATAAATGACTATTGTACATGGCATATTATGTATTTGATGCATTTTATAAAATGCTTGCTCAGATAAAGGCGCTGTGGTCAAAGTAGCCAGTCTAAAAGACCTTTAAGCTTAGCATTCTGCACGTAGAGTTTTGCTCTGTGATTTCTGTTTCTGACTGAGCCTGAAGGGCTAGTATCTGTTTCTATATCTGAAAGGCACTCAATCACAACAATAATAATGAATCTGGAGTCTCATATGCATCTGTTCTGAATTTACGATGATATTATGATATGCCATGATAAAGTGAGTAATTGGATTATGTAGGAAAATCCCGGGATGTACATCATATGTACAAGGTGCGGAAAACAAAAATTTTTGTTGCCGGGACCTTCCCGA